>JAXCGZ010011515.1:67500-112237 GCA_037179515.1 Halocaridina rubra
CAGTTTCAGGTAAGTACGTGACTATACCAAAGTGTATTTTAGCATTCAAACTACAGGACAATGCTGGGTTAGAGGTTAAAGACAAACAAATAATGTTGACAGCAGTATCTTTCAGTAAATCAGAAAAAATGTTTGAGTCAATGCAGCAAGCCTTAAAGAAATTTTTTAGAAGCCACGAAGTATTGTCATTGGGTGCAGTGTCATATAATGTAGGCCTAGGTGAGACTCCTGCAGTAGTAGTAAAATCTGAGCCAGTGTTTAACACAGAGGATGTAAATATAGTCACGAGGGGAAGAGGCCATGCAGGATTTAGAGGAAGAAGAAACATAGCAAATAGAAGTGAGAAAAGTGGCCAAAAAACTCTGCTGAAAAATATGGTAAAGTTAGAAAGTGTTATTTATGTGGATCTGAGTACCATCTGTCTCCAGCATGTCCGAGAAATATATAAGTAAATAGTGCAAATGAAGAAGTACACGAAGCTGAGTCATATAATGTTGTTGAAAGTCCTGAAATAATGTCAGTGTTGATAACAGAATCTATTAGTTATGCTATTCTCGATACAGCATGCAGTTCTACAGTTTGTGGTATTGACTGGTTGAAATCGTATATACAGACGTTATTAGAAGAGGAGAAATTGATGATAGAAGAGGAAGAAAGTGAAGCAACATTTAGATTTGGTGAAGGTAAAGTGTACAAATCAATGAAGAAGATAAAATTCCCAGTGAAATTTATTGGTAACAAAGCATATAACAGCTGAAGTGGTGAACTGCTCTATTCCCCTTCCATTCAGCAAGAAATCAATGAAGAGAGCACAAATGAGATTGGACTTGGAAAATGATATTACGATAATACATGGAAAAAAAATTAAATCGAGGTGCACTTCTTAAGGACACTATAGCCTTCGACTTAGGGATGAGAAGGATGTTTGGAAGAAAACAGAAGAAATAATGTTAACCTTAGGTGATGATGAAAAAGAAAAGAAGAAAAAAATTGAAAAACTACACCAACAATTTGGTCATCCCACTTATAAGAGACTGATTCAGCTATTAGAGGATGCTGGTGTAAAAGACGAGATATGCTTTGTATATGCTGAAGAAGTGTCAAATAGCTGTGATATATGCATGAAGTATAAGATAATGCCATCATGGCCAATTGTGAGTGTGCATATGGCAAAGGAGTTCAACGAAATTGTAGCAATAGACCTATAAGAGTATAGGAAAGGAGATATATATTTTCTGCATATGGTAGACATGGCAACAAGGTTCTCAACATCATGTGTGATTAAAAGTAGAGAACCTAAGGAGATAGTTGAGAAAATTATGATGACTTGATTGGGAACTGGCTTAGGAGCACCTGCAAAATTTCTTTGTGATAATGGTGGCGAGTTTGCTAACAAAACGTTCTTGGAGATGTGCAAGAATAGGAGCATTCAAGTAATGCATACAGCTGCATTATCACCATTCAGTAATGGCCTGTGTGAGCAGAATCATGAGGTTATAGATGAAATGGTGGCCAAAATAGTAGCAGAGCAACCAGAATTATCTTTAAAAGAGGCTTTAGCATGGGCAGTCAATGCTAAAAATTGCCTTCAGATGACAGGGGGTTTCAGGCCTTATCAACTTGTACACAGAAGGAATCCGAAACTGCCATGTACCATGAGTGACGAACTTTCTGCACTGGAAGGTACAACATCTAGTGAAATGATAGCTAAACATCTCAATGCTAATCAACCAGCAAGAAAAGCTTTAATTGCTGCAGAAACCTCTGAGAAAATACGATGGGCACTAAGACATAAAGTGAGAAACACTAGAATAGCCCTTAAAAATGGTGATCAAATGTATTTTAAGAGAGAAGGGTAAAAGGAATGGAAAGGACCTGCTACAGTTATTGGTCAAGATGGTAAAACTGTGATCTTGAAATATGGTTCAAATATTGTAAGAGCCCATGAAATGCATGTTCAGAAGATACCATACAGTATTGACAGAAATACTGAAGGAAGAAATTCACTGCTTGATATGTTGAGGCATCAAAGAAAAACGAAGGAGAGGGTTACAAGTAAAGAGATAAAAGCAGTTATAAATCCAGTTAAAAATATTGTATAAGACAAAAGTTGTGATAAAACAGAGGTAGAAGAGGACCACACCACAGTTAGGACACAATTGAAGGTAGTGTAATAATCAAAAGTATTCCAAATATTAAACAGAGAATAAGATTCCTGCCGAAAGAGTCAGATAAGTGGCAGACAGTAACTGTGCATAGTCATGCTGGAAAATCCACAGGAAAATACAGTAGTTGGAGGAATACTGAACATGAAAATGGACGAATTTCAGCTCTTGACTGGTATAGAGATGTAGAAAAATGGGTCCCTGTATTAAATGAGGATGGAATACAGGAACCTAGTGATATTGTAATGGCTTGTGAATATACAGAAAATCATGAACTTATCAAAGCAAATGAAGAATTGAAAAGCTGGAAGAATTTTGGTGTGTATAAAGAGATTGATAGAGAGGCAATGTGGAATGTTTTGAGATTATATGGAATTAATGGTAAATTGTTGCATGCAGTGAAGTTTGTATGAGGGCAGTAGAGCTTGTGTTAGAGTAGAGAATGAAGTGAGTGAGTGGTTTCTAGTGAGTGTGGGACTGAGACAAGGATGTGTGATGTCACCATGGCTGTTCAATTTGTATATTGATGGAGTTGTAAGAGAGGTGAATGAGCGAGTGCGTGGTCGAGGTTTGAGAATGGTAGATGGGGATGATAACAAGTGGGAGCTGAATCCGTTGCTGTTTGCAGATGATACTGTGGTGGTGGCAGATTCAGAGGAGAAGCTGTGTCAGTTAGTGTCAAAATTTGGAATGGTGTGTGAGAGAAGGAAGTTGAGAGTGAATGTGGGAAAGAGTAAGGTTATGAGGTGTACAAGAAATGAGGAGGGTGCTGGATTGAATGTTATGTTGAATGGAGAGACACTTGAGGAAGTTGATCAGCTTAAGTATTTAGGCTCAGTTATAGCTGCAAATGGTGGAGTGGAAGCAGATGTGTGTCACAGAGTGAATGAAGGATGTAAAGTGTTGGGTGCATTGAAAGGAGTGATGAAGAACAGAGGGGTGGAAATGAATGTTAAGAAAGTTTTGTATGAGAAAGTGGTTGTGCCAGCTGTAATGTATGGATCAGAGTTATGGGGTATGAAAGTAAGTGAGAGACAGAAACTAAATGTGTGTGAGATGAAATGCCTGAGGAGTATGATTGGTGTATCTCGGTTGGATAGGGTTAGGAATGAAGTGGTGAGAGCAAGAACATGTGTGAGGGGAGAAATTGTAGCCACAGTAAATATGAATGTTCTGAGATGGTTTGGCCATATGGAAAGGATGGATGATGAAAGACTGCTGAATGCGAGAGTTGATGGGAGAAATGCTAGAGGGAGGCCTAGGTTTGGATGGATGGATGGAGTAAGGAGAGCCCTGAATGATAGGAGGATGCATGTGAGGGAAGCAAGCGAGTGTGCTAGGAATAGGAATGAGTGGCGAGCGATTGTGACGCAGCTCTGATGTGCATCTGCTGTTACCACGGGGCTGCATCTTACAGAGGTAGCACTGTGGTGGGGGCAGTAGGGGAGATGGCAGTTGTGAAGCGACACAGGTTGTGGAAGAGCCGGGAGGATGGGCTGTGGCACTCAAGCAGTGCCATCTGAACGGTCGCTAGCTCCCTCGTCATTGCCCATAGAGCAAAGTAATCCCCTTATTGTTTTCTTTTTTTGATGTCGGCTACCCCACAATTAAAGGAATTAAAGGGGGAAACAGCCAAGGTAGATAGAATAAATAGAATAAAGAGATTCTGAATGCGGGTCAAAAAGCATTATTAGTTCGATGGGTAGTAACAGAAAAGGAAAACAGTACTGGAAAAAAGAAAGTTAAAGCACAGCAGCTAGCCAGAGGTTTCGAGGAAAAAGAAAACATTTAGTCAAATTCTCCCACTGTTAGTAAGGAAGTGTTGAATCTTTCATTGCCATCTTGTCTTCCAAAAAGTGGGCAGTAAATTCAATTGATATTAAGGCTGCATTTCTACAGAGTGAACGATTTGAGCGTGAAGTATATCTTATTCCCCCTGTGGAAGCAGGTTATGACAAAAATATACTGTGGAAGTTAGAAAAATGTGTATATGGCCTTAATGACGCAGCTAGGAAGTGGTATCTCACGGTAAAGACTTTCCTGCTGAAGATGGGATGTAAGCAAGTGAAAACTGACCCCACATCTACTGGTACCATGAAGGAGAATTATGTGGTTTGATTTTAATGCATGTAGATGATTCGTGGGGAGGAACTAAGAAATTTGAAAATGTTGTCATTCCCCAAATCAGAAATTATTTTCAGGTTAGGGAACAAAGTAATGCTATTTTCAGGTATATTGGACTAGATATCATTCAGACTGAACATGGAATCACACTTCATCAAAACGAATACTGTAAATATCTAAACTCTATAAGTGTAAGTGCTGCTAGAGGATTAAATAAGAATATGGAGTGTAGTGAAAAAGAAGAGGAGAGTTTTAGGAGTCTTGTAGGCCAACTAGGGTGGTTGTGTACTAATTCAAGACCTGATATATCATATGATGTGTTAGAACTTAGCTGTAAGGTCAATAAGTCTAAAGTAGATCTGATTGAGGCAAATAAATGTCTAAGGAAAGCTTGTACTTTTGAGAGTTCAATATGCTTCCCAGGATTAGGTGACATTTCCAAGTATAAATTGGTTGTATACAGTGATGCTTCCTATGCTAATCTCCCAGATGGATTTGGTAGTGCTGGGGGCTTTGTAATTTTTCTTGTGGGTGAAAATGGAAATAGTTGTCCATTGTATTGGGAGGCAAAGGAAATAAGAAGGGTTGTAAAAAGCATACTTGCAGCTGCTAAGGCAGTGGATATGGCCTATTTTCTTGGAAGTAAGTTGTCTCAAATACTATATGACAAAGAAAGAAAATTGCCTGTAGAACTCTTTGTAGATAACCGTTCGCTTAATGATAATGTGCACTCAGTCAAAAATGTATCGGAATAGAGATTAAGAATTGACATTGCTATTCTCAAAGAAATGGTTCAAAACGGTGAGTTGAAGATATTTTGGGAGGATTCAAAAGCACAGTTGGCTGATGTATTGACAAAAAGAGGACTGAACTCTTTGAAAATAGCTAGAGTCTTTGAAAATGGATCTTTAAAATAATAATTAAACAGAATGCTATGTTGTATTGATTTTGTAAAGGAAAAAGTAAAAGAATATTCATTTCTTAAAAAAAATCTTTTATTTTTATGTTTTTCTTGTTATATTTAACTTTTAAGTTCTGCATTTATACAGCATACAGTATAATGTTGTAATTTTTTTAAAAGTGTTTTTTTTCTGTTTAAAAGAGAGGGAGCATGTTAATTCTGTTCATATTACTATATACGATATTGCTCTTCTCGAGCGTCTTTTGTCTGTTTGTTTAAGTTGAGACGAGGAGTAGATTGTAGAGAAGTGGTCGTTATACGATGTTATCTTTTGGCTACAATATTAAATATATATCTTGTATGGCTGTCATTGATTTATCCTGCCACATTGATCTGCAAGCTTAACACCTGGGACAGAAGAGAACACCAGCTTCTTGGAAGTAGCTGCAGAACATCCTTACAACTCTTGAAGCCGTCATGTCGGGTCCACAGGGTACAGCCGTAGGCCAGCCTGGCAATCTGTCAGCAATTACCTGGAATTACTTCCCTGCAACTTTGAAGATATTAGCAGAGACAGACTCGAAAGGCCTCGTAGGATGATTGTCAGAGAGGAGGGGTTCCTGTTGTTGGCTAGGCTGGGGTACCTGGCAAGACTTGCAGGCAGCAACAGGAGTTCTTGATATCGGAGTCAATGCCTGGCCAAAACACAGTCTGCCTAGCTCGGTGCTTTGTCGCTCCTACCCCACAGTGAGTATCCAAAGGCGGGCAAGTATATGGTAACGGAAGGCATCAGGAACAACGATACAGGGACAAAAGGCAGCAGGAATGCTGATACGGTGACGAAAGGCAGCAGGAACAACGATACGCTGACAATACAGAACCAGCTCCCCGTCAGAGTAGAGACTTTCCCGTATCTTTCAGTACGGGAGGACAGAGCTGTATGGGTCAAAGCTGCTTGAAGGGAATCCAGAACACATGCAGGTAATGAGATGTCCATCGGCGGGGTTCACTCTTGCTGTAGCTTGGAGCTCCTGAAGGGTTCAGTCAAATTCTGTAGGAGGTGATGACTCGCCCACAGTGGTGATGGCACTGCAGGTAATGATGCATTGTACGTCACACTCAGTCTCTTCCTCATGCATGGGCTGGCTAACTGGGGCTCCGAAGAGTACGTCAGGGATACAGAGCTGCTTCCTGGCACGCCACAAGGCCGTAATGATGTAGGGAGAGACCTTATCCTTCAATCTTTGGAGACAGGGATTCTCAATGTGCATCAAAGGTGTGGAAATTGAGAATAAGGATCAGTGGAGGGTGATCAGTCATGAGGGTGAAGAAAGGCTGACCACACAGGTACAGTCTGCACTTGGACATGGCTCAGGTGACGGCTAACAGTTTTAGTTCAATGGTGACGTATCGGGTCACAGCGTCCATCAGGAAACGAGAGCCGCACTGAACCAGATGCATTTATCCTTGGCCATTGTCCTCAGGGAGGGCGTAACCAGTCCCACAGATATTAGAGGCATTCATTTGAAGCACAACAGGAAAGGCTGGGTCAAAGGGCATAAAGACAGGTGGTGAGAGCAGAACTTCATTGAAATGCTCAAAAGCCTTGTTGTGGTCTAGAGTCCAGGTGAATAAATGCTTGGGACTCATCAGAGGGCGTAGAGGTTGGGCTGTGGCTGCGATGTCCAGAGTGAATTCTGTTGATTTACCAAGCCCATGAAGGAATGAAGACCAGCTAGGTTAGCAGTCTTGGGAAAACTGCAGATCAGGCTAATCTTATCCACATCCGCAGAGATGCTGTCTCTACTGAGAGTGTAGCCACAGAAGTCAACACTAGGGGCGGCCACAATGAACTTGTCCTTAAGGGGATGCCATGCTAGCGGTACCTGGTGAATCCTCTGCAGATGTGCAGGAAATTCCTCATTGAACAGGAGGATGTCGTCCATGACCTTGACAAAGTTTGTAATACCTTGCAGAGCCATGTCTCCTCGCAGACAGAAGGCATCTCCAGTGGCTGCAAAGCCCATGGGTCCTCTGTAGTGCTTGAGCCTGCCGTATGGCATAATGAAAGTAGTGAGGTGGCAGTTCTCCTCGGCAAGTTCCATTTGCCAGTGGCCGTGTAGGGCATCTACCGTAGTGAAGAACTTGGCAGACGGTGCGATGCTGTGGACACCGTAAGAGAGGGATGTGCAAGGCAGGACATTTGACTATTCAACTCAGTCATATCCACTGTGATCCAGACACCATTAGATTTACCCACCAGGACCATAGGGTGGCACCATTCAGAGGGCTGATCACCTGCAAGCTCGATAATCCCTTGCTTAACCATCGAGTCAAGCTTTTCCTTCACCTGACTCTGAAAGGCAAAAGGGATCGGCCGAGGCGTGTGAATGGGGAAGGGGACAGCGTCATTTTTCAGGTGAATCTTCATGGGGAAACCGACCATATTCTTGAGTGGAACTGCCTGGAGGCCCGCCTTTGATACTAGGACATCTCAGCATTTGCGGAGAAAGAAGTCCCATGCAGCAGAGGGCGATGTTAGTAGCGGGAAGGGGCAGCTCAGCGCATCTGCTGACGTGTGTAATGGCAATGATGGGTTGGGGAAGTCAGGCGAGATAATCGCCAACTCCTGACAGTGGTCAAAGGAGAGGAGAGGTGTCTGAATACCTTCGTGTACCTGGATTTTGGCAAAGCACAACTTGCTACCAAGGTTCAGGGTAGCCTGAAACCATCCCAAGGCAGGACACATTTGAGATCCGATGGCAGTGAGTGTAGTTGTATCAGGTAGGGGCTGGAGACTGGTCCTAGGAATCAGCAGCAGCTCAAGGTGGCAGATGCAAATCACAGTGACATCAGCCCCTGTGTCAGGTAACACCTGGAGTCTTGAGGTCCTGTCATTATGAGGATGTACACTGACTGACTGGGGAGACCTGTCAGTGGGGCCAGAACTCACGTGATGACAGTTGCCGTGTTTCTTGCGGGGAGAAGGGGAAGCTCCACCGGAGCCTGAAGAGTTGTTCAGACCCTTGTCCTTTTCTTGCAACATCAGTCATAGTGGCCAGTCTTGTTGCAATTAAGGCATTGCACCTCCTTGGTCGGGAATCTAAATGTCCTGGCCCAATAACCCTTATGGCCACAGTTGGTGCAGGTGCTGCCAGTAGCAGGGCACCTTCCCGGGCCATGATGGCGGTTGCAGGACTGGCATGAACTGGATAAAGACTACATCGGTGGAGTCTGCTGGAAGGAGGTCGTCTTTTGCCATAGTTGTTCCTTCTTGTAAGCAGAAATGGCACATAGCTGACTTGGATATGTGTGAGTAGCTGAAGCAGTTGTGCGAGCAGCCTCAAATGACCTACAGCATGGGACAAATGGGTGGAAGGATGCAGCTGCACTGAGCGAGATAAGGAGCTGTACAAGGTCCTGATCTCACACTCCCATCAGGATCACCATCTTCAACTATGTCTCGGCACAAATAATGGAATCGCCGGAACACAGGTCTACCTCTTCAACCATGTTTTTAAAGCTGACACAAAAATCACTGAAGGACTCAGTAAACTTGCTTACAGAAATTAGGTCACAACATAGAATGACCTCGTTCCTAAGATTCTTGAAGTGATCTTGCAAACAGTCGAGCTGTGGGCATAGACGTGGAAACAGGTGTGGTGAACGGATGAACACGAGGGGTGTGGGTCGCAGGAGGTACTCGTGTATCCTGGAACTGACACTAACAGACGAGTCCATCGAGGTTGTGGGGTAGTCAGGTACACCTTGAGTGGGTGGAGCAGCTGTGCCACCCCATATATGTGACATCGTATGTAGGAGAGCCGTAAATCTATCATTTTCCTCCCGGCATAGTAAGTCATCAGCTTTCCTACGAAGCTCGTCCTGGTAAAGTCGCCATTGCTAAGACTCTTATAGAAACTTTAGAAGTTGAAGGACATCACCGCTATTATCCCATATGGCCGTAACATTGAGAGTTGGCGGTGGTGGGAGAGAGTATGCGGCAGCCTCTGCCTCATAATGAGTCATGTTTTCCTGATATTCCTCATGAGGAGCGGTGAGGATGTTGTGCAGTTCGTCCAGGGCACGTAGGAAGTCTCCGGAAAGGGCAAAAGGAGAATCACCCATTGTGCAGTGGAAAAAGGTAGGTAGGGCTCAGAGTGAGTAAAATCCAGGATTATAAAACAGATTCCTGAGTAAAAGTAGTGAAAATGAGTGAACAGTGAGTAAGGCCCATGCAGGCGAGCCCAGGCGGTGGTGCTCAGGCAGACATCGTAGGGGAAGGGTGCGCTTGATGATTCCATAATGAGGACGATAAATGGCCTTCTCATAGCAATGCGTATGCAAAAGAGCCACAAAACACCACTGGGTGGGTAAGCACTGTACCGACTCACAAACTACACTCGTTGAGCACCATACGCTAGACTAAAACGTCTTTTACTGTACGGTAATCCAAAACCGAAGCATTGAGGGGGGTTCAATAACCCGCATGAGTTGGCTGATAGCACAAAGTTCATCTCTCTTATAAGGCACACAGAACCTGAAAAAAATACTCACTGTGCCATGCTGATATAGGTTCTTGAAGGAAACACTCGGTTTTGGCCTTTAAGTTTATAACGAGAAAATATATTCGTATATATATATATATATTCAAGACTAAACACATGGGCAAATGGGAGCGACACTAGACTCGCGTAACTAACAGGGCGCAAGGCTGATGCACGACTGACAGTATATCATTGCATTACGCATGAAGAGCACTTGTCATTCGCTGTTCACCACAAACTACCCCATTCACTGACTGACTGTTCAAAATACCATATATTGTTCTAAGGCTTTAACAGCAAAACTGGTCATCAGCTATCATTAAAACATACTAGCTAACAGCCGAGCTGGCAGTAATGGAACATAAGATATTAGTGAAACATTAAATAGGCAAGGTAAGAAATCAATATACATAGTACAGAAAAATATGCAAATGCACTGATGTACGTCTGTACATTTGAACACTCACTGTCTGTCCGTATGTATGTTCACTCATTTATCCACAATGTTGTTCTGCCGTTATGTCAGAGGACAATAGATAATTATTATTAATAAATAAATTTTTCGACCTACTTGGCTTGTGCATTAAATTCAAACTGCTTGCACTGAACAGTTTGTGAGCGTGGCAAATGAATACACAGCTGTATTCATATATATAAAGAGTTAATGGTTTTATTTATTATATGCTTATGTATTTGGTCATACTGACGAATTATACAGATTTTATTTACAAAATTACCAAACACACAGCCGTAACTACGATTTTATGCAACATGGTTCGTTGACCGTCGTGACAGAATAGTCACACGGCATTGTTGTATACGTATATACTATCAAGTTAATGGTTTTGTTCATTTATTTGTTTATGTATTTGATTATTTGAAGGAATTAGATCCAATTTATTTACACAATTACTAAATACATAGCTGTAAATACAATCTTTATGCAAAAAAGGTTGTTGAGGTTGGAGTAAGAATAGTCACGGCAGTGTTGTATACGTATATATCAAGTTAATATGTATATACTATCAAGTTATTTGTTTTATTTATTTATTTGTTTATGTATTTGGTTATTTGAAGTAATTAGATCTAATTTGTTTAAAAAATTACTAAATACATAGCTGTAAAGATGATCTTTATGTAAAAAAGCTTGTTGAAGTTGGATTAAGAATAGTCACGGTTTGTTGTATTCGTATATATCTAGTTAATAGGAGTATTTATGTATTTTATTATTTGAAGTAATTAGATCTAATTTATTAACAAAATTATAATATATAAAGTTTGGAGAAAGAGAAAACCCAAAAGGAGAGCACAATAAGAATGCATTTTTAAGAGAGGAGCCATTATAAAGGCATTGCTTTTCAACCTCTCATATGCCATATTGATTATCTGGCTCATTCATTGTCATTACATACTTTTAACAGGATTAGTAATAACATGTTATTAGTGCTTTGGCTGAATGACCAGCATCAATGGCACCTCCCAGTGAGTCTCCTGTTGATTTAGGAGAGAGCAAATAAATTATTTAATGCCGTGCATATGGGAAAGGGGGAGAAGAGGAAGCATCGCCCACTTGAACTCATGGTCATTTGCTGGTGTTGAGCCGTTCAACCCTAAGTTGGATATGTGCTGAAATTATCCATTTACCCCAATGCAAGCCAACAACAGTAGTAAAGCTAAGAAATAACGTAAAGTGTATTTTTATTATTTATATGTATTAGATTAAGAACTTAGATTATTTTTCTATGTTTTAGAGTATTTATTTATAGCATTGGTGGGGGACCTAGGCTCGAATTTAGGTGTTTTCCGACTTACGCCAAAATCCGGTTTAAGTAAGCTGTCAGAAAAGGAACCCTGAAGTAAAATGGGGACCCCCTATAATAATACTAAGAATAATAATAAAGAACATACCATAGATACCTTTAAGAATCTAACTTGGCCAGCTCAGCCGTATATGCGCCAATGCTTTCCATATCATAGAGGACGAAATATATCTGCTTCAAAGATGAAGACATAACATTCACAAAATAACTGCAGATAGATTTAATTATCGTTTGTGCAGCTTGTTGCTTTGGGAATCCAGCCCTGTAAAGAGTAATAAATTCCAAAGTTAAAAGATATACAGTATACACCAAAAATAATCATATTGCAAATGAGTAACAATAAAATAAAAAATCTTCTTGGATGATGTTCCATGAATTGCTATCAAGTAATGTAAAAACCCTCCAGAAACAGTATTGTCGGGTAAAACATTAGAAAGAGTATTCCATTTGCTCTTGTTAAAAGCCAAGACGACCAACAAAATGACAAACTTTCAGAAAATAATTTTTCATGATCTGGCAGACAAACATGCAAACAAAAACAACTCACTTTGGATACCTAAAACCATTCTTATACTCTTACAGTTCTGCTCTGTGGACCAACTTACTCTGCTTTAAATGGACAACGTCATATAAACAATACTTAGGGGATGAGGAGTAAGAACTCCTCAACTGTATTCTCTACACGTCAAAGGAGTTGATGTAAAGGAAAAAGGAAATGAAGGACAATCAATCCCATCTTTCCTGAAATTTGTTTATACCTTGCCACAAAACAGCTCACACAAAAGATAGGATGTGCACATGATATGATTTGGGTCAGTTATCCGTATCTTTATTTAAGCAGAGGCTACTTTTTGATGTAGTGGGATATGGTATCATGTTAAAATAAAAATGGTAATAACTACAGTGTCTAGCCTTCGTTATACTCCAAAGTATATTAATTAGGACATCACGTTTAGTTAAGCAGTATGGTTGTCTATTGCAGGATACTCTTTTTATAAAAATATTTTAAGACTGCTTACAGGGACTTCATGGCATCCACCTTGATATCATCTGTCTTCAAATTTTGTACCATTCAGAATTTCAATTTACATCACAGACATGTCACATGGAGCCACACCAGGTGAAAGAGAGGCTTACTGTACATGTATGATTCAGTATTTACTGCATTTAGCCAAGAGAATCTTGGATGAGATGAGACGAGTGGGCTGGAGCATTGTCATGGCATAGTTGACAATCATCAGCCTCCCACAATTCTTGCCTTTTACATCAAACTGCTTCCTGTATGCAACTAAGTGCAGCCAGAACGAACTCCATTAAATACTGGACCATTAGAAAGGCAACTGTGAAGAACAACACCCTGGTAGTTCAAAATTAAAATGACACCATGATTTCAACTATGCTAGAAACTTTTCAAGCCCCTTCATATCTTGGCAATGTGAATGCCTTAGCTTGCGATAACCAAGCTTTTGCACTAGTGTCGTATCCATGCACTCTAGTCTCACTACCAAACATCATATTCTCTATGAAGTCTAGATCATGAGTGGCATACTTCAGTATGTAACTGCTGACATTACGGCAGGCTCTTGCTGTATGGATGTGAAGGTTTTTCTACAAGTTTTGCTGCAACCTGGTACATGACTGATTGTATTAAAATCAATTGTAACAAATTATATCAAAAGCCATGCTCTTTTACAATACAGTCACCTCTCGAATTAACGTGAGCATAGGTTCTCAAAAGGATCATGTAATTCAACAATCGCATAATTCAAATACTCTATTTCCATAAGGAATGATGTTGATATACAAAGATAAGTTCCACAAGGGTGTATAAACACACTATACCAAAGAAAAAATCTAAGTAAAACATTTTACAAGTGCATAATGAAGCTGAAATACGTATGTAAGCTAAAAATACACATGCACAGTATTAAAGATATACAGATAAACAAAAAAAATACATAAATTAACTCACTCTATATACAGTGGACACCAGGTGTGGTGGTGGCGGTAATCAAAGTGCTAAGCTATAAAAACTTTCTGACTGAGATTTTCACCCTTATTGGAGTGAGTTTTTCACATTAATCCTTGTTGTACTAGTACAAAAATGATTTATGACTCTCTATTTCTTCAATTTATTTATTGATTTATTTTTTCATCACTATATACGGTGGACATTTGGTGTGTGGCAGCAGTGATCACAGTGCTAAGCCATAACTGCTTTCTGACTGGGATTTTCACCATTATTGGAGTGACTTTTTCACATAAGTCCTTGTTATACTAATGCAACAATGATTTGTCTCTCTCTCTCTTTATTCAATTTATTTATTGATATATTTATTTATTTATCTATATATATATACAGAGAGAGAGAGAGAGAGAGAGAGAGAGAGAGAGAGAGAGAGAGAGAGAGAGAGAGAGAGAGAGGAGAGAGAGAGAGAGAGAGAGAGAGAGAGAGAGAGAGAGGAGAGAGAGGAGAGAGAGGAGAGAGAGGAGAGAGAGAGAGAGAGAGAGAGAGAGAGAGAGAGAGAGAGAGAGAGAGATAAATCATTGCTGTACTAGTACAACAATGACTTGTGGAAAATCACTCCAATAACGGTGAAAATCCCATTTTGTAGAGGGTACTGACCAACCACACTGCAAACAAAGGCACAAGCTCTGGTTAGTGGTTAGGTCCATTATTCTTCCACTCAGCACCTCATTTTTTCTCGCTCGCATTAAAGGTGCATTCTGTATTTTTGTACTATTATTTTGTAGACACTAATCCTAATTCGCGTAAATTGCGAGGTGACTGCATTCTTTATTGCAATAGTAGTTTTTCATCACAAAGTCATGCAGTTCCTCTGTCACTTACAAACTTCCATTTGTGGCAGACTTGCACGGACTCCTGTCACTTTCCAATGATATTAGGTCTTTGAATAGCCTATATTATGACAAAATTTGCTATAATAGTGTCGCTACATTTGTTTGATCATTGAAGCACAAAATGAAAATGCCACAAGCAAAAAGGAGACACCAACCCAAGGCTCATATGCAAACAAGCTGAGCAGCTCATGCTGTAATATTCCAGTATGTCCACAACCCTTCAAGGATATGCCATTAGGCATAATCCCTTAAACCTTACTTTTAGGAGAAAAAAGAAATTGGGTACTTCAAATCCGATCTCTTATTTACAAAATAAAGTGCAAATAAGCAAAACACCTGATATTTATGAACATACATAGTGTTTAATTATCATTTCTAATGCCATAAGGAAGTTTTTTCAAGCATTTCTCCCCATATTAAACTCGAGCTAAAGAAAACAAAATTGAAGAATAAATTTTACATATATTATGGTGTTTTCATTGAGCATGCTGAATTGTCAAGAGATACTTCAACTCTCTCCATATTATTTCCAAGTAGTTCTCATAAAACTAGCAGCTGAAGAGCCACACTGGACTTTTTCAGAGGGACCCATGAGTTACTAATGAGTGAAACACTACAAAATTATCATCCTAATTTAGTCACTTCAGCCACCTGAATATGCTAGATATTTACACATGAGGATGCTGCCCTACATGCAACTGATATTTGGAGTGTATTTTTTCACGTTACAATATCCCACAGAATCTAGCCATTAGGGCAGAAAAGCCAGTTCATTTAGGTGCTGATCCCAAGCTTGCATAAATAGGGAGGGTTGTGTCAGGGAGGGCATCTGGTATAAAATAAGCGCCAAACAAAATGAGGAGAAATTTTCAGGATGTCAAGGCAGATAAGTTGAAGTCTGGATTACCAAAGACCACTTCCAGTATTAGTCAGCAGGGTGCAGCAGGAATATGGGCTACTGTTAGGCAATACAGAAGGGGAGGGAATGGTGAGGCATATCCAGATGCTGGGGAGAGGAGGAGTGTGGAGATGAGTTGGTACTATAATGATGTGAAAGAAGAAAACTAGAAATAGTTTGTTCAAGAGATGAAGTGGAGAGGGAGCATGGATAGGAGTAAAGGTGTGGGGTTTAAACAGTTCTACCATCGTATGGATGGGAGGACAAATGATGTAGGAGTAACCCTGAAGGAAAAATGCACAGAGTGTATTAATGGTGAACCGAGTGTCTGACAGTGTTGAGAGTGAAGATGGGAACTTAAGGGACGGTGAGGAATGTCATCAGTGCATATGCACCACTAATATGGTGCCGATGTAGGAGAAACACGCTTCCTGGAATGAGGAAGATGAAGTGGAGGCGAGTGTACTTAAAGATGAAGGGGTGATTGGAGATTTCAACAGGAGTGATGAAGGGAAAATAGGTGACAAGGAAGTGATGGGTAGGTACAGCATAGGGAATAGAAATGTGGAAGGGTAGACGGTAGTGGGTTTTGCAATAAGGATGGATAGGGCCGTGTTATATAAGTATCGAGTTTTTTCTCCCCCACTATCAATGCTGAAGTTTACTTTTGCAAAATAATAGAAGCATTCAGATATAGAAAAGGTAGAAAAAAATAAGTTCTTAATATATCACAGAGTATGTCATATCATTATAACACTCATAAGATAAAACAATTAAATAAATGGCATACACTCACTTTCCACTACCAATCGAAGGTAAAGCCAAAGACTTTAAATTTCTGGTATCAGCAAGAACCAGACAGTTTTTGACACATCGTTCTAATTTTTCAAAAGCATCTGTGTCACCGGTTGTGGGCCCATTAACATGAATAACCCATCGAGCAGGCAATTTGTAGCCATTGCAAACAGCCACTGGAACAAGAAATTGTTTATAAACAAACTGCAAACTGGCAATAAAATATGACATTATTAAACTAACAATATTAAAGGCAAATAACTGAAATATGACATTATTAACAATTTTAATTGCAAACCAACGGAAACAAGGAATTATTTATAACTTACCTTTCTGAAAAAAGAATAAGTCCTCCTTACCTTCATCTAGGAACCTCTCACTCACCTGTCCGACCTCAAATAATTCACCCTCGCAGCTTCTTCTCCTGAACCTATATTGTCCTTCTCTGAACATATTCAATGAACTGTTTCCTCTAAAATTACTCTATTCATACTTATTTTACTTCCCCTTATGAAGTGGGACTAAACATGCACTCCTCTTCTCAATCAAAAACTCTATTCCCTGAAACATAAGTTCAAAAAACTTACCCTCTTTTTCCCTTTCAACAGTCACTCAACATGACAATGTTCCGCCATAGAGCCCCAACAGTTTTCGTTATTCTCGGTACCCCTAGTACCCTTCTCTTTCATAAATGCAAGATCATTTTCTTCACCTATTATTAGATTTCTCCTGGCATCTCCCAGCTACCATCACTGATTTTCCATTATCTTCCACATTCAACAGCTCACTGCAATACTCAACACTTATCCACTAGCAAGAGCATATCTACTCTTTTCACAATCTTCCTCCAACCAGGCTTAACATTTTTATAGTCTTACTAACTTCCCTATACAACATCTTTTCATTCCTTTTCAAAATTTTCAATCCTACTTTGCATTCCTCGCCATGCGCTTTGGTAATCCCATCTTCACTCTGTGCCTCTCATATGCCTCCTTATTTCCTCATTGCAGTCATACCCCATATACATGCTTCTCTTCTTTAACTGTCACAATCACCTCTTCATTCTATTTCCAGCCATATGCCTTATCCCATATATTATTACTGCACACTTCAAAGTCTTCTCAAAACAATGCCATTCTTCTCCCATTCCCTCCATTATATTCCAAACATTCCTCAGACCTACCTAATAGTCGAACTGCTTCTTTTTTATTGTTTCACTCTTACCCCCCAAATGGCTTTGGCATGCATGAGCAAGCCCTCTTGAGATCTTGAACTTTGGAGATACTGGGTAGAAGCCAGGTACTATACGCATCAAGTTACTAAAGGGCAATATATTACAGGAAGTAATATAAATATGAAAACATACCATCACAAGACTGTAAGGCTCCATTACAGTTGGCAAGGTCTCGAGTCTCTTGAACTAAGTCCTTTCCGCCAGCTTTACTTAAAGCCTGTCCTACTTCACCCAAGAAGTCAAGGTTTGAATTGGTGGGGTGTACAACAGCATCAGCTGTAACCATTGATATATCAGATTGAATCACTGTCAGCTGAAAAAAAAAGTTATGACAGTAACAATATGCAAATGAAATAAAAAAAAAAACTATTGATTTCTTAATGGTCTTGCTTACTCATTCAACTACAGATATGAGTCATCAAGTAAAGAGGTTTATATGACTTGTTCATCCATTTGTTATTTCTACTTTAGCTGTGGAAATGCTGCTGACTCAGGCGAGAGAAAGGATAATAAGTACAAAATTAAAAAGGAAAGTATCCTCTTTAGGCCAACCTTTACCTGGAATGCCAGATAAAACCCAACCTATAAATCCTCTCCTAGACGTTCTCAATATTCAGTATTTCTAGGAGTCCAAGCCCACTACCGTAAGTCTATTCTGCTTTGCTTCCTCCATGAACTTCACACTTCCCTCTCACCTTTTAAATTCTTTGCCGCATAAATTACCAGAATTCACAAACTTTTCCAAAGTACTTCATTTCCAACATACAATCACAATGGAACTGGCTTAAGGACCAAATACTATCCAGGAAGGATATCTGTTTAAAGTTACAGATGGAGAGTGTATCGTGATACAGCATTTATACATTTAAAAATTCATACATCACCATGAATATGAGACATGTACCAAAGAGCTGGGCTAGGTTCCAGAATAATGGATGTTAGTCAAAGTGGACATTGGTCAGATATCATACTTACATTAAACACTAAGTAACTTTCAAGGATAGGTTCTTCCACTCCCTCCACCATCTCCTCCATAACCACATTCTACACATTCCTCTAACAACTGCCTCTAGGATAATTACCACCAAAGATCATTTACCCCACCCGTTCAAGCTTCTAGGAGTTTAAAAAAAAAAAAAAAAAAAAAAAAAAAAAAAAAAAAAAAATCTAATAAATAGATGTACTGTGCAGCTATAAAGGAGAACATAAAAAATATAAATAAATAAATAAATATTATATATATATATATATATGTATATATTATAATCTCAACACATGCTCTGTAAAATCACTGACACTGTAAATTGTGCACCATCCCTCTCAGCCTAACAGATGGCGGTACTCAGACATGTTTAAAGGTTGCTATCCTCCTCATCATATCTTGATAATATTTCTTCTTAGGTGGTGCTGGATGTTCTGCAAACATCTGATTGATGGTGATGTTGGTCACTACCTCCTCTTCCTCCAAGACTCCTTAAAACTTTCCAGATATGTTGAGAAACTTAGGAAATCTTAACTTGCAGGTAGTTACACTAGCTATTAAAACGCTTATTTGTGAGAGATAAATCTTTAAATAAAAGACCATAGTTTCCACAAGCCGATGGTGAAACATGCAGCTAACACAATTCATGTCAACATAATCGCCTGAGTATAGGAACAGTATTTCCAAAATATTACACGATAGGAAAAGCAGGAGCTGGCATAGCCGCTCGCAGTTTTCTCAACTGCATCCACTCAACCTGGTGGAATGAACGCCCCAGCTAGTAGCATATGAATTACAGGGCAAAGGTAGCGTCAGTTAGGTAATTTGCTCCATCCCTTGAAGTAGTGAGCTCAAATAGCTGTTAACTTATACCACCATCAATAAGATGCTTATAGGACATACATCAGCACAAAAGAAGAAACATCACCTAGATCTGACAGGCAGATCAGTAAACATCATTCAAGACTGATAAATACCATTATGTTAGACTTCCTGAGAGGGATTCCACAACTTACATTTTTGGTGGTATATGCTATAAACTATTGGAATATGTGGGCTGTATTTGCTCAGTGGTAGAGCATGCAAGTTGGGAAGTGACAAGCCTGACAAGCGTAAGTTCAATCCTGCAGTGGGTCATCAGGAAATGCATCCAGTCTTGTTTCCCTCAACTCCAACCTGTCTGTGTCTACTCCCATTTGAATAGGGATGAATTGTGACAAAATGGCAAAAATAAAAAATGCATTTTAATACTGAATAATTATTATTACTGGACAACAGATATAAACACAAAAAGTTATAATTAATTATTCTTAGTGTTATTTGTTTTCTCCTCTACAGTTATGTCTACATCAGCATCATTACATTTATTTACTCCCTACTACTAGGTTGTACCTTTGCTATCCAATCTTTATTTCCTTTGTACGAGGGACTTGTCTCGGGGTCTTGGCAGGGGCTTAGTTGACTACAGGCAGGAATGCGTGTGAAAGGAGCGAAGAATAAGAGGAAAATGAATAGAGATGTAGCTCACTGAGTAATATACTGGTCTGATATGCCAAAGATCAGAGTTCGAAACTGTTCCATTTGATAGTAAAAAAAAAACGTCAAGTTTCTACTGAGCCATGTCGAGGATTAAGAAAGGACAGGAGTGGTGTTTGTTGTCTGCTCAGCCTTAGTAACTCAGGAGTTATGATGAGAGTGCAACTGAAGAGACAGGTTCTTGGTGGAATCATGTTCTAGCATGAGAACAGACATGCACACGCCACTCTTGTAGCTCTACACTTATAAATTATATGGGTTCACAAAGAAGCCTCCTCTACAGTCTAATTGAAAGGAAAACTTAGCAAGATTGGGGGAGATTAAGGAGCAGTGATTTCGGTGGAATGACACAATTAATGTGGAAAAACTATTAAAAAAATGGAATAAAGGACAAAAAGCTGCGACATTTTCAAGAAAACAGGCAGCTTCATATGCTATTCAATGGAGATCTAAAAAAGTAAAGCAGACAAAGCAGATTGAGTAACAGAAATTTTAGTGAGGAAGAGCTAATCTACTAAAAGGCATAAATATACTTTATTGTATGACAGGATAATTTCGCTAACAGAGTTGTACAGGTGAGAGAGCTGGACTTAGAAAAGTGGATGATTAGAAAAGTTTTGGGATATGAAATTTCTTAGAAAAATCAATTTGTATCAAAAAAGAGAAAATGAAAAATGAAGAGAGATACGAGAAGGGAGAGGCTAGAGTGAGATTGGAAATGGAAAGTCAAGAGTAAGCAGAGAAAGTGACAGACAAGATATAGTAGGTAAGGGTTTGTATTAGGATCCTAATGAGCAAGATGATGTACAGACACAAGGCCACACTCTGTAATACAGCAATGATGTGACGTCTGAAAACAGAGACAAAGTTCTCATGGACAAAATATATAAAAGCCATAGAAACCAAGAGGCATTGCTACAGAAAATTCACGATACAGAATAAGGGATAGTCTTGTCCCCAATCTATCAAACAGAAAAAGCTGTTAAGAGTGACTACTTTCAAAGTAAAAACCTAATTTTCCTTTTTTCTTTACTTGCTGTTCCCTGTCTAATATATTGTAACGCATGGGACAATATCTTATAACAAACCTTTTGTCCTAAAAAAAGCTTCTTTTCAGATAGAATAGTAAATGAACCAGGAGGCAATATTGTGGCCATGTCTTTCCCTTTGGCTCTCATTTTTAGCGGTGACCCTGATCCTGAAATAAAAATATATATAGTATATTCAGTTTTTGAAGAATACTGTGATTCTATTTTAGATCAATACATTATTTTAATTGTTAAAAGTATGAAGTGTTTTTAGTTTTAGATGAATATAGTCATGAGTTTTAGTAACACAATTCAAAGTTAGACATAGGGGTATTTTCCCCTTTAGATTCATAAAGTACATTTATTTTGGATGTAGGCAAAAGTTTAATGTTCGATAAACTGTTCTGATATAGACATATTCATCCAAAATCCCAATGTCTTAGTCTTATATACAGTACAATATATAAACACTCTAAGATTGTCCAATGACAATGAAAACTATTATTTCTGCTCCGTTGGTAAAATGCATCTGAAAACACAATACGCCACTTAATGTCTACTTTAATGAATTATAAGCATATCCTTCACATCCACCACCAGCAAATACAGGTGTATATAATTATACATGCTCTAAAGAGCTCTACACTTTTGGATGAAAAAACATTATTGCCATTAGTTTTCTCTTAATTTCCCCTATTGGTAAATCTGACCACTCTGTGATCTCAAATCTTTTCCATTTTGCTCCCCCTCCATCATTTCCTACTCAGCGCTACCTTAGGGACTTTGAGCGTACCCAACGTGAAGATTTGCAAAACTTCCTCTTTGACTTCCCATGGGATGAATATCGCTTTTGGTCCCGCAACCACGATCAGGTAGCCCTAAAAGTTGCCGAGATCATAACCTTGGGAATGGAGGCATTCATCCCCTCCTCCGTAAAACTTTTTCTCCCCTTAAGCTTGTTTTGACCGTGCCTGCTCCATAACTATTCAGGCCAACGATCGGGCACACCGGCTGTACCAAGCCTTTCATTCTAATATAACTCGCTCTGATTTTATTGTAGCTAGGAATTGCTCTACTGCTCATATTAGAAGCTTTAAAGCTTCCTTTATACGAAGGAAATTTGATGAACTTAATACCTCTCCCAGTGATGTTTCTGGACCTTAGCCATAATCCTCTCCAAAAACTTCTGTAACCCAAGCTTTCCCCCTCTCATTCGTTCTGATAGTTCTATAGCTTGCTCTTGTACCGACAAAGCCACTCTCTTTGGCTCTCATTTTTCTGCCAAGTCTTCCATAAACAATTGCAGCACACCTCTCCCTAAATCTTTACCCCTCTCTAGCCCTATCCCCTCCCTTATCCTTTCTTCACGCAAAGTTCATTAGGTTCTTCGCTCACTAAAGACACACAAGGCATCTGGTCCCGATGGTATCCTTGCAAGGTTCCTTAATGAGTTTGCATATGAACTGGCTCCTGTGCTTTGCCATCTTTTATGCCTCATTCTCTCAACCAGTATCTATCCTTCATCTTGGAAGCATGCTCTAGTTCAACCTGTTCCTAAAAAGGGCGACTGCTCAATTCCTTCAAACCACCAACCAACTGCCCTAACCTCTTCTATCACTAAAATTTTCGAAATTTTGTTCAATGCTCACTTCTCAAAAGGCCTTCAATCTAACTCACTTATCTCCGATCACCAGTACGGCTTACGCAAGGCAAGATCCACTGGTGACCTCCAGTCCTATCTCACCCATGTAATGTCATCTTCTCTGAGGAACTATGGGGAATCCTTTGTTGTCGCCCTTGATTTCTCTTAGGCTTTTGACGAGTCTAGAACAAGGCTCTGTTGGCCATACTCCCTGCTTATGGCTTTAACTCTTCTCTCTGTTCTCTGATTTCCAATTGTCTTTCTGATCGTTTTATATTTGTGGTTGTTGATGGTGCAACATCTAGCTCATTCCCTGTTACCAGAGGTGTTCCACAGGGTTCTGTTCTTTCAACTACTCTGTTCCTTCTCTTCATCAACGACCTTCTTCACGCATTTGCCGAAGATTCAACCCTTCACTTTTCCTCTGCCTTTTCTTCACAACCTTCATATGCTACTCGTAATCAGTCTCGTATCACTCTTTCTACTCTCAACTCCGATTTGCAAAGGGTATTTGAGTGGGGCACCCAAAATTTAGTTAAATTTAATGCCAGCAAGACAGTTTCTGGCTATCTCTTTATATTCTCCTCCTGATAGCCCTATCGTCCTTGAAACTAACGAAATTACCCTCTTAATTCTATCAACATATTAGGAATCCATATAGCCTCTAACTTGTCTTGGAGGAATCACTTTATCCAAATTCCTAAATCTGCAGTCAAAAAATTGGTGGCTCTGTTTTGTTTTCATCATTACTTTAACTCTTCACAGTTACTTAAAATCTATAAGGGTTTTATCTGTCCCTGCTTAGAATAATGCTCGCACAACTGAGGTGCTTCTTCTTATAGCTATCTCCTTGATAGGGTTGACTCTAAGGCAGTCAAATTCTTTAATGACCCTTCTTTTACTTCTAATCTGGATCCTCTTTCTTCGCCATAAGGTATCATCCCTTTCTCTTTACTACTGCTACTACTTCCATCATTGCTCTGATGAGTTGGCAAGTTGCATCCCTACCCCACTGCCGAGGCCGCGTAACACTTGCCAAGCAGCCTCGTATCACAGGTACTGTCTGGAGATTTGTAGCTCGCGGATTGGTCAGTGCAGCGACTGCTTCTTCCCATCTCCCTCCAGATTCTGGAACTCTCTTCCTCCTCTTGTCTTTCCTAATTCATATAACCTATCTTCCTTCAAGAAGCGGATCTACTGTCATCTTACGACTAATCCTGCTATATCTCTGGGTCCTCAGAATTTGACTATTCTTCTTGTCCTAAATCTTTTTCTTTTCCTTTGTCTTCATGTTTACTTAATGCCGGGCCTTTATGGATGAGGGCAGTTTTCTTGTCTGTCCCGGTGTCACACAAAAAAAAAAATCATAATGATTAACATCATTTTTCTCTTCTAGATCCTAATGACCCCACAGTACTATAATGGAAGCATACACTTTACAGCAATATGCATGCAAGGCTGAATATATGGTAATTTCAGTGGGTAAAAGGTTGGTGATCCCATCCTCACTGAAGCTTTCTGTCTTGCCACAGAACAGCTGAAGAAAGGGGGTGAGTATTACCAAGGCATGGTAAAACCTTACAGTCATGTAAAAGAAAAAAGCTATAAACAACACTAACCTGGAGCAACACCAGCAGAAGGGTTTCCAGCCTTGCCCATGGCACTAGCAGTGTTTGATGATGAGGAATCAATACCTCCTGAGGAAGAATTTGCATGACCATCTCCTAGCTTAGAAGCTGTAATCTGCAAAAAAGCAAAAGTCAGTTCCGTATATGACGAATCAACAATGGGCATCCTCTTATGCACTAACATTTTGCCACTCTATTTCTTTTAATATCTAGAATCAAGAATCAACATGTCACTACAAATAAAGAAAAATTTTATTATTTAGATTGAAATGATGGGAAGAATGATGAAAGTTGGTATGGGTAGACAGAGAGAGTGACGATATATTACGACAAAGGAGACTACAGTATCTTGAAGATCTTAAATTTATTCAGCTTACAAGTGTACATGAAACATAACTTGTGCTATGTGTCACTGAAGGTACTGAGCTTTGGTGCACCAGAAAATATGAGGCAAAGTTGTGGATGTTGTTGAGAATTATTTTCACTACATTTTACTTTTAAAAAGAACATAACGAATGAATGACTAATGAAAAAGAATAATAATCTTGTTCTCTTCTTCCCTGCTGCTGAGGAAGAAAGAAATTTGGAGAAGTACACAGCACGAAAATCTCTAGATACAAAGCTGCAATGCTCATTGTAAGCATGGTGGCTGAGTTAAAGCACAAACTAATTGATCAGCTAGCCCACTCACCCCATCTCTTACAGATTTCAACTTCAAGAAAGAAGGGTAGCCAATAATTCCCCCTCCCCAGTTACAATTAAGGACATAAGTACAAAAGTATCCCAGACATGCAAGCAGTATTCTAATCAGGAATGGATAAGACCTTTATAGATTTTAAGTAACAGGAAAGAGGAAAAGTAATGACGAAACAAAACAGAACCCCCAATTGTTTAGATACAGATTTAGAAATCTGGATTATGTGACTCCTCTAAGACAAGTTAGAGACTATCTGGATTCCTAATATGCTAATAGAAATAAAAGAGAATCTTTGTTAGTTTAGAAGACAATAGGGCTATTAGGAGGAGAAAAAGATAAAGAGATAGCCAGAAACTGCATTTTGAAGGCATTAAAAATAAAATTTTGGGTGCCCCACTCAGACACGCTCTGCAAATCAGAGCTGAGAGTAGAAGAAAGAGTGATAAGAGTACCAGATGAAGGTTGTGAAGTGAAGGCAGAGGAAAAATGATGGGTGGTATCGTCAACAAAGGTGTGGAGAAGAGAGGAGGATGGAGACTGAAGACGATCATTGATGAAGAGAAGGAACAGAGTAGATGAAAGAGCAGAGCCCTGTGGAACACCACTGGCATCAGGAAAAGAGCTATATGCTATATGTCAATAACCATAGATATAAAAGTCAGAAAGAAAACTGGAAATAAGAGAACAGAGAGAAGGGGTAAAGTTGTAAGCAGGGAGTTTGGCCAACAGAGCTTTGTGCCACACTCTGTCAAATGCCTTAGAGATATAAAGGGACACGACAAAGGATTCCCAATAATTCCTTAAAGAAGATGACCATACAGGAGTAAGATAGGACAGGCAGTCACCAGTGGATCTTGCTTTGCAGAAGCCGTACTGGTGATCAGAGATAAGCAAGTTAGATTTAAGATGCTTCAAGAAGTAAGAATATAGCAAAGTTCCAATACTTTAGCAATAGCAAAGGTTAGGGTGACATGTCTAAAGTTGGAAGATAATAAAGCGGTTGCCCTTTATAGGAACAGGTTGAACTAGAGCATGCTTCCATAATTCTCCTCGCCTATCATTGGCAATATCAAAGCACCTCGCACAGCAACAATCACTGCTTTCTTATCATTCTCTACCTTTGGAAACATCCCAGCATACTCAGCCCATCTGCATCTAATATCCTCTCACCCTCATTCACTTGCAAGTGCCCATCAACTCATTTCACCCTCTCCTCCCTATATGACTCACCTCTTTGCACTATATTTACTTTCTTTCAATACTTTATTTCTTAATCTAAAAATTCTCAGATACACAGCTTACAAAATCTTACCTATGCTCTTCCCTTTGCCTCTCCCACCATTCATTAGACCCTATACCTCTAAAGATTTGTATCCAATCTTTATAAGCATGTGTCCCATTTGCCACTGCTGTAAAAAACACTAAATCCAACATTCACCTAATAAATATTCCAAAGCACCGATATCCATTCTAGCACAAATTTCTTCTAAATCCATCAAAATGAGTTGCAATAATATTTTCAACTGGCGGTAAGGGAGAAAGAATTTTGCAGCCACATACTGTGTCATAAAAACTAAGAAGAATGCATATGAAGGGTTGCCAACCCTCTCCTTGAATAATTCATTTTTTGGTCAAAATATATGACAAAAAGTGTAAAAATCTACAGAATAATGAAGCCCTGCTGCCAACATTTTTTCTTTAGATGTGGTCAGTATGATGGATTCAGCAGAATATGGGGTCATCTTATAGAAAAAATTATTATTCTAAAGCAGCCTACTTCTTTACCAATTCTATGATCTGATACTTTCATCATGCAGTCAAGTATATACTTTTTCTTTTTATTTCAGTACTGAATGCATACCTATTTCTAGTGTTAACACATACTAAGACACGGTAAGTAACCCTCAACTTCCATCTAAAACACCCTTAACTATCATGCAATAGCTCAGCAAATACAGCGTCTCACCACCACTCTAAAGGTTCTGACTTCAACTCTACAAAGTGGCTTGTAAAGATTCTCTTAACCACAGCCATATGAAGAATGGGTGTTGAAGGCAGTGGCCTCCTTCATAAGCTCCTGCAAACTCACAAGACTCATGAATACATCACTAAATGTTTGCTTTCAATGGGTGAAGGTACGATAAGCAGAAGGTAGTAGCATCCATCATAAACTTCTACCAAATAGCCAGACTCACTGAATACATCATTAGATGTGTGTTGTTCGATGGTAAAACCGTGCCTTCCCCAGCTTGAGTTTAGACAAGGAGAAATATACTTATCTCGCAAGTCACAGGTCCAAATAAAGGGCAATAACACAAGCAAATAATTTAGATAGCATTACCTTTTTATGTGCAGGTGGTTTAGTGGCAATAGGCTTTTTATATGGCACTGCAACAGGTGTATTTCCACCTGTGATGAACTTCCCTCCTTTCTTCTTGGCCAGAAGTTCAGGGTGAATTTTTGGTAAAACGCCTCCTGATGCAATGGTGACATTACGCAAGAGCTGCAAGTATAGATTTCATTTGCATGAAAACGCTTTATCCTTATTAATAGTGAAAAAATATTCTGCATATAGTAAGGTCAACCTAAAAGGGATAGGTAGACTATGGACCAGAAATCTCACAACAAAGACACTGCCACTCCAGGTCCCCAAAGATTTTGGTGATGTATACCAATGCAGAAATACCTCTAGATGATTATCATAATGGCCTAGCATCAGAGAAGACTATAATTTACTCGATGAAAAAAAGACATCGCACTTCACATCATCATCTTCAAAGAGTGTATAAAGATAGCTTCTCCCCTAGGGGTAAATTGAAATTATTTTCTGCAAAAGTGTCCAGCAGCCTTAGTAAGTGAGCTCTTGCAAGGCAAGTTTTCATCACTTAACATTTAAAACACATGCTACTGGAAACAGACAGATGATTATACTTGAAAGTGCTAAAATACCATGATGATTCCTCTACAGTATATAAGTAGACACACACACAACCAGATAACACAAAATCCAAATCTCCTTTCACATTTATACAAATCCCTTCAACCTGCCAACTCCAAGCTGATCTGTTTTTCAGGTTATCATGAACTCTACGTTATACAAAACATAAAATAAAACAAACATAGGCTACAGTACAAAAGAGCAGTGGAAAGGAAACTGAGATACCTGATGGAGTTCCTCATCATTTGCTATAGCGAGAAGTATATGTCTGGGTGTGATGCGTGTTTTCCTATTATCTCTGGCGGCATTTCCTGCTAATTCGAGAACCTCGGCTGAAAAACCATAGAAATCATAGAGTGACGGTATTAAAATTATTATATGAGTCGTTTCCTTAAAATTATTAATAGTAATAGTTTGACTAGTCTAACAATTTTAACTTGCTTGTAAGATATACTTGCAATATAACATAACTAAAATGGCGATATTAATAGTACATCAAGGTCAATTCACTTTTGAATATAACAGTTTTAAAGTGACTACAGGTATTTTCATATTGAGCAATTGTTATAATAATAAAATAAAATATTGAAATGATAAATATACATAGGTTGTCTCATGATATATGCTATTTGCTTCATAAGTAAAATATTTCTTAAATCATTTATATAGGCCTTATATTTCTGTAATATTCTGGATTATCTGAGTACATAAAATCTTAAGACAGTATGAAATTAGAAATTATGAATTCTCTTAGTACTCAGGCAAGTCTGTAGAGTCATAGTTACATGAGTGTACAGCTAATGACAACAAGACTAACGTGCAGCCTTCGTAAAGAGGCAGTTTCGAATGTTGGATATGAGTATACATGTTAAACAAATTGAATGCACACTTGAAATTAATAATAGTGATAACAGAGTAAAAGTATTAAATAACACACTTGCAGAGCTTTGCTTTTGAAATTCCAAGAGACTTTCAAAATAACATACAAAATTCCTTAAAAACAGATACTGATAAGAATAAGAACTATAATATGTTAACATAAGCCATGAAGAACTAGTGCTGTTGATTAACCATTAATATATTTAAACCCTCAAAGGCCGGGCAATCTACAGAAAACATTATCATTTGCTAGCAAAATGACATGATCTACCCTTAAGGGGTTAAAGAGTAAGCCTATTAAGTGTCTGCAATATCCAGAGAGTTAGAGTTTTATCTATAATGTTACAGGCTTGACTTTTCATCTCTCCATCTTCCATGGTGAAGTAGTCATGTTAAATATGTAGAAGTGAAAGTTTTTTCTAGGTGTGACACCATGATGGGCAAAGAAAATTGCCCTTATACGGCCTAGGAAAAAAAAAAAAAAAAACAGCAGCAGCAGCTTAAGGAAAAGGCAGAAGTAAGAGAATGATAAACAATAATAATAAACAGGGTAAAATAACAGTCAAAGTAATAATGACCAAGAAATATGACAGGATTAGGCCCTGAGATGATGACAGGTCAGTTTATTAAATGAAAAGAGGTCGTAAGTGTTAAGGAAGACAGAAGCAGGAAGAGAGTTCCAGAGTATGAAAGTGAGAGGAATGAAGCAGTCACTGCACTGAACAATCTGCGAGCTACATAGCTCCACACAGTACCCAAGCGACGAGGCTACTAGTTGTGTTACGTGGCATTGCCAGCGAGGGAGGACTGCAACTCGCCAACTCATCAGATTACCAATGGAGGTAGTACCAATTGGAAATAGAAGGAGATGATACCTTCCAGCAAAGATAAAGGGAATCGAGATTAGCGAAAAGCAAGATGGATGATGAGTCTGATGGGCTTAGATTCAACCTTATAAAGGTGGTAAGTGTAAGAAAAAGCACCCTAGATGTGAGAGCAGTATTCTATGCAGAGATGGATAAAACATTTATAGACTTTTAGAAACTGAGATGAGGAAAAGCTAAGATGATAATGAAACAAGAGTTTCCAATGTCTTGCAAGTACCTTTAGCAATTTGAATTATGTGATACCTCCAAGACAATTTTTAGGCCAAGACAATTTAGAAGATTATACGGCTATCAGAAGGAGAAGACGACACAAATAGCCAGAAACTGGGCCTTGGAGGCAATAAATTTTAGTAAATTTTGGGTGTCTCATTCAGATTCTCTCTGTAAATCGGAATTGAAAGTTGAGAAAAAAGTTATATGAGACTGATTCCAAGCAGAAGAAGGTGGTAAGTACTAGGTAGAGGAGACATAAAGAGCAGAGGTTTTGGTAAGGATGAGATGATGATAGGGGGATGGTGACAAGAGAATATAATTGATGAAGCGAAGGAATAAAGTAGGAGAAAGAACAGAATCCAGTGGAATGAATAAGATATTGTGCCATTAACAACCCGCGATATAATACAATCAGAAAGAAAACTGGAAACAGATAACAAAGAGAAGGGAGAGGTGAAGCCATAAACAGGATGTTTGGCTGATATAGCCTCGTGCCACACACTGTCAAAGACTTAGCTATATCAAGGGCAATGACAAATGATTCTCACAGTTCTACAGAGAAGATGACCATGCATGAGTGAGATAGGACAGGAGATCACCAGTGGGTTTTGCCTTGCAGAAGTCATACTGGTGATCAGAAATAAATTAAATTCAAGATATTTCAAGAAATAAAGAGTTGAGCAGAGTTTTGAATACTTTAGCAATAGCAGAGGTTACAGCATACAGTCAGCAGTTGGCAAGAATAGCAATAGTCACATTTCTTAGTTAGTGGTTGGACGAGAGCATGCTTCCAATATGATGAATAGATACTGCTTAAGAGAATGAGGCAAAAATTATTGCAAAGTACAGGACCGAATTCATTAGCAAACGCCTTGAGAAACCTTGCAGGAATACCAATGAGTCCAGATGCCTTGTTTGCCTTCAGAGAGAGAATGACCACAGACTTAGGGTGTAGAGAGGATAGGGGCAGGAAGAGGGTTAGAAAAGAGTGCAGTACGTGGGCTAAATGAGTCAGAATCATTTACATAAGACTTGGCAGAAAAATGAGAGCTAAGGAAAGTGACTCTGTCAGTGGAAGAGCAAGTTATAGAACCATTAGAACGAATGAGAGGGGAAAACTTGAGTAAAACAGTTTTTGGAGAGCTTTTTGGCTAAAGACCAGAAACATTTTTCAGCACGAGAAAGTTCAGGCAATCAACTTGCTTTTAAAAAAGTAAACTTTACATCTTCTATTCTCTGCAAAACAGTGATTTCTAGCTGCAAAAAGGGCAGATCGAGTTAAATCAAAAGCAAAGGCTTGGTATGACTAGTATCCTTTATCCCTGGCCTGAAGAGTCATAGAGTAGGCACACAAACCAAGGATTCTAATTTTTGGTTTGACATGCCTACTCTCAAGTTTTTATAAAGCAGGGGATGTAAGCCTCCTGTCTTGAATATATTTCAAGACAGTTTATTTCTATGTACATATGTAAGTGTTGTTTGTACGAGTTTTGGATATATTGTAGAGTGTGTATGGCTGTATATATACAGACTGGGAATGTATATCTATTCATTTATATTAAGTACGTGCATATGTTCGTATGTATAATGTGTAAGTCATTATTTAGGATTGCTGTAGAAGAGAGAGATAAATCTGTGATGCTGAAAATTACCACACCTGTGCAAAAAAGAACCATTGCATGTAACAGTGTTTCCACCCGTTTCCCAACCAAACGGAAGGGAACCCTAGTTAGCCCCCAGTATCATGAACCCCTGCAGAGGAAAAGGAGTTTTATGAGACCTTTTTTTTACAGAAAAAGTTTGTTGCTCGTGTGAGATGTTATGAGACACTTATGTTCAAGAATGTGCATTAAGAGATACGTGGACTAAATAGCCATTCAAGCTTGATTACGAGTCCCATTATTGCTTTTTGTTGTCGACATCTGGGCTTCAAGACAGACAAGTACAGAAAATGTTTTTAACAATGTTTATATCTATGTGTGAGGGAAAAAATTAGCTCCTTTTTCAGTAGAACACTCGTTCGTTTAATATATGTTAAAAAATTTACTATACTGCATGAGGAAGTATTAATCTAAGATAAGGAGGGTTTATTTATTAATTAACATATCAAAAGTTCACAAGCCTCATTAAAAATATTAGCAAGTATACTTATGCATGAGATATTAATTATATTTTTATTGGTAGAGGACTTAATTTCGAGATTATCTGTAGGCCTCTACCGAAGCCGTGTCAGGATTTCCAAACATACAGGAAATCTTCCACACCTCCATTCCCGAGGTTATAATCTCAGTAACTTTTATAGGCTGTCTCATGAGTTAAGAGCATGAAAGCATTAGTCATGCCATGGAAAATCAAGGAGAAAAGTATGCAAATCATCACAATGGGTATATTCGCAGTGCTGGGTAGGAAAGGATTGTTGGTGGGGGAGCAAAAATTGGCAGAAATTGAAATCAGATAGTGATCAGAATTACCAAGAGGGGAAAATTAGAAGTAAAAAAAATATATAGGTCAAGAATGTTAGCCGAATGGTTGTGGTGATCGGAAATAAATGAGGGATGTTTGATAATCTGCTCCAAATCATGGGTGACAGAAATAGCAAGGAACCTTCTTGAGCTAGAAGTCATAGTTTGAAGATTCATAAGAAAACTTTCATGTAGGACGTAAAGAAGTACTTTTTTAGTGTAAGAATAGTTGAAAAATGGAATATGCTAAGTAAGGTGACAATAAATGCATTTATAGGTTTAAGGATAGCTAGGATAAGCGTAAGTTAAAATTAAACCTGGGATGCCGAACTATAGCATAATGCTGTTTCCCATCAGCACAATAAAGTGAATAAAATTAGGTAAATATATAAAAGCATGAAAAACCCTACTGAAATCGAAGGGAAATGAAACCAAAACTTGAAACAGGAAGACAATCTGTGTATTGGAGACCAAGAAAAAATATGAAATGACGTCACCCAAAATTATGAAGAGCACAAAATTTTCAGCATAAAACCTTGTCTTTATAAAGTCTGCATATTAAGTATATATGCCTGCATGTTGTTTACTTTTATATGACTTTACTACTTAAGATATCAATTAATATTAAGTGAATTTTTTTTTTGTGACACCAGGATAGGCCCCCCAAAAAAAGAATCTACCCTCAGCAACCCTGGGCACGAAGAAACCATTAAAGAGAAACAGAGATGGGGAGTATTGTGATTTGTCAGTCAGATGTAAAGGGATAATAGGACGTGTAACGAACATCCAAGAATATTCGGTGTTGATGTAGGCATGGAAGAAGAACCTTAACTGAAGGAAGACTTAACATCGAACTGCCCTGGACAATCTTATTCAAGTCCACAGCCCCCTTAAGCTGTAGTATCGCAATGGACAGTTGTTGCCATGGACCAACCTACTACATAGCAATGCATAAGTGGATTTAAATGCTTATATAGCTCAGTGAGATCGACTTAGCAGGCCAGTTCAGTTTAGTCCAGTGTATTTCGTGACATGGAAACATTACTGTGTGATTTTCTCCCTAATAAACCTCATATTGATATTAGTACCTGGGAGTTTTATCAAATACACATTGGTATAGATACATATGTCAGTTAAAAAAAAAATAAAACACTGGAACACCATAATGTCGATTATCCAACATTTATTACTATGGTTGAGATGCGTTTTATGCACTCTTCCATAACTAGATTGACATTTCTAAAAGTCACGTCACCCAGTTTTGTAAAAATTGTTACTTTGGTAAAAATAAATCAAATCAATTGATGGTTATTATTAAATATATTTAGAATAGGCTACATTATTAAGTTAGTTACATATCTTAATTGAGTAAATCAAGGTGTTTATATTGTACAGCTACGGGGCTCACTAGAGGTGTCTCTTGTTTCACGAGTAAAGAATGGTGGGTTTTAGCTCACTCTTTCATTTTAATAATTAAACTATACATTCCCAGCGTTATTTTTACAAAAGTAAGTTTTCCCAGGAGTGGGAGACGTGAGTTTTGGACATGTGTCAAAAAATAACAGTTTAATGGGGGTTAAATACGAGTTAAGAAGGTGTGCATAAAACTAATCTTAACTAATACGAGTTATGGAGAGGTGCATAAAACGATTATTACTATTATCTGCTTGCTATAACTTCTGGTGTATTGCCAGTTTAAAATAACAATTTATGCCTGCTGATAATTGAAATGTTCAGAACTGACAATCATATTTTCTAACTGAAATATAATATTACGTGTCAACGTGACTCAAATTAATTATATTACTGAGATCAAATGCGAATTTACTGTAATCGTCTACGTAAGTGGCCAGGATAATCAGTCCCCCAATATTTTGACCTCCTCCCCACCCCGAAGTGCTTGAAGCAAATGCTTCTCCTGGGCGTTCATTTAGCCCGAGATGATCTCATTTCCTACGAGAGCATTATTTTGAGCAGGAAAAACCTCTACGTACCGGTGAGATATTCGATGACAGCAGCAGCATAGACGGGTGCCCCCACGCCAATTCTGAGCTTGCGAGTGCCTGGTCCTGCCTTTAAATAGCGATGCAAACGACCCACTGGGAATAAAACATTGGCTCTCTGACTCTTACTTATATTCTTTTGTCTCTTCTTGACTATACCTCTGGCAGACATTTTTCACTCTTTATGTAACGATGACACTTCTATCACTGCCTATCAAGGCCTTCAAATGCCACAGAGAATATAGTGATCGATATCTCACCCCACTACAACCCAAGAGCCCTCCCACAAACAATAGACGCCACAAAAACATCAACTCAATGAAAAAGGCCAAAAGTTGGGCCAACCAAGACCAAAATCAGTGACGCAATGCTGACAAAGACATCTATGCCATCGTCACCATGCATCTGAAGGTATAGGGGAAGGTAAATAGAGTATACACCATTTTGAATCCTCTAAAGATAATTGAAAACCGAATTTAAATAAAATCAAACAACAATCACAAAAATAACACAATATGGCACTTTTGGCCTAATCTTGAATCGCTTTTGGTGTAGGATTGAATCCTATATCTAAAAGTCTCAAATACCATTTCGACACATATTATGTAAAACTTTTCCATTTCTTTAAAAGTATTCTAGTAACAAAAATATGTTTAACTATTAATGCAATTTCAGTATAAATGAATTAAATGAATAATATTTAGCATAAAGTATTTCTGAACGAAAAATCAAATTTTTTAACAAGTACAGTAATGCAGTGACAGACGGGGGTATATTTAAACTCAATAATATAATTATGATGTGTCTTTAAGTATAAAATAGCCATAATATTTAATTTTCTGAAAGTGCCAAATACGTAATTTAATTTAATCTCCTTGATAAAACACGTCGGCGAGTACATGAAAAATCGCGTTAAATCCCATTGCCTCTCGTGATGAATCATGTTTCTTGTGTTTATTGTTGAGCAGACGCCTCACAAGTTCTATCAAAGGAATCCCAAATGGCGCAATTTTGAAATTGTCTTTTATTTAGAATTTCACATGATTATTTTTCCTTTATTTTGATACATTTTTGAAACTCTTTACCTATGGTAAATTAAATGACATTCTAGCCTTCTTCTCCTTTTATCAACAGGTGAGGCCATGTTGAGTATATGCGATGGATGATTTCACACGAGAGATTATTTGATGATAGTTTGTGAATTGGCTCAAAATATCACTGCCAGATGCTTTGCCTAACACCAACTCGCTCCATTGTATCAAAGGAATGTTTAATGCAAATAAGAAGAGCAGTGTGGGCTAGGAGATAATCCCAACGTACTGGTCAGAGGAGAAATGAAATCAACAAATAACATATTTTGATTAAGTCTTAAAATAAAAAAAAAAAACCTAAATAACTACATATGTATATTATATGTACTATATTGCATAGTATAGTAACAAGTTGAGCTGGCTTCATCCCAAAATAGTTGAAAAGTTAACAACAATAAAAACAGCAGGAATAATAATAATAATAATAATAATGATAATAATAATAATAATAATAATAATAATAATAATAATAATAATAATAATAATAATAATAATAATAATGATAAAAATAATAATAATAATAATAATAATAATAATAATAATAATAATAATAATAATAATAATGATAATAATGATAATAATAATAATAATGATAATAACTTTATTATTATTATTATTATTATTATTATTATTATTATTATTATTATTATTATTATTTTTATTATTAATATTATTATCATAATTTGTGTTCTTCCAATAGGTAATTGACCGACAATCTTTGATCTACAATTGTTAGGTTAGGTTAGGTAAGTACCTAAATTGTAATTATCTAATTGTGCTTACGGTAGAGAGCCCTAAGCTCGTAACTTCCCGTCTCCTGGTCGGTTCCATTTTGTACTTAGTGATACTTATTATACTTGTCCTTAAAACTATGGATTGAGTTAGCATTAACTACCTCCTCGCTTAGCGAAATTCCCATGATCAACTACTCTTACACAAAAAGAGAAAAAAAAAAAAAAACTTCCTTACATCCTGCAAAAAAGTTTGTCTTACGAAGCCTGCAAACTATAACCTCTAGTTCTAGAGCCAGCCATATCAGAATATCAATCCCTATCTCACTCTGCCATAATTATGTAAGAATTTAAAACCTCCACCATATCCCCCTAATTCTTCTAGCTTTGAATGATGGTAAGTCTAATTCCCTCAGCCTCTCATCATAACTGAGATTGACGTATTTCTGGCACCAGTTTCGTGGCATATCTTTCAACTTTTTCCAGCTTAACAACGTGGTTCTATTACAAGAGTGGATTCCAAAAGAGGGCTGCATATTCAAGCTTTGGCCTCACATTGGTTACATAAACAATTCTGAGCATTTCCTTGTGCATGTGCCTGAAGCCTGCCCTTACATTTGCTAAGAAGCATATGCTGCCCTTACTATGCCATTTATATGCATTTCTGGAGACAAATCTGCCAGTATGTTTACTCCTAGACCTCTCTCATTCTCTGTGTCTTGAAGTCGTACTCCTGCCACCGAGTAGTCAAGCTTGGGCCTTCATGCACTTTTACCCATTCTCATTACCTTACATTTTGAAGTACTGATATTCATTAGCCACATTTCTGACCACTCATGCGGACTATTTAGGTCTTCCTGAAGTTCTCTACTATTGTTCTCGTTTCTTACTTTCTTCACAATCTTTGCATCATCTGCAAACATATTCACGGATGAATTTACAGAATCTGGTGGGTCATTTACATATACAAGGAACAAAAGGTAGCCCTAAAACTGAACCCTGTGGAACCCCACTACTAACTCTTCTCCATTCAAACACTGAGTTTCTTACTCTAACCCTCTGTTCCCTTCCTTCTAAGTATGTTTTTATCCATTCCAAGACATTTCCACCTATTCTTCATCATTGCTTGCAGCTTTTTAATAAGTCTCCAGTGTGGGACCGTGTCAAATGCTTTCTGAAAGTCTTTGAATATGCAATCCGCTCAGCCCTCTCTTTCCTGTAAGATTCAGCTTACCTCATCACTAATATTCCAATAAGTTAGTTACTGTTGATCTAGCTTCTCTGAAGCCATGTTGTCTCACTGACAAAAAGTTGAAGGATTCCAAGTGAAGAGAGGTGTCTTTCCTTAGTAGTTTCTCCACAGCTTTGCAAACAATGTTGGTCAAGGAAACAGGTCTATAGTTTAGAGCCGTATTCCTGCCTTCCCTTTTTGAAGATATAGGTACCACGTTCGCTTGTTTCCAGCATCTTGGAATCTACCCTGACTCCAGCAACTTTCCTAATATGATACTTAGTGCTGCTGATATTGATTTAGCACATTTATTAAGTACACAAGAAGATATATCATCATGACCTGTAGCTTTATGGACATCTAACTCCATCAGCGCTTTCCATACCTCTGTGGCTGAAAAGATGATGTTCTCTAAAACCTGCCCATGAGCTCCTATCTCTGCAATCTGAGGGGGTGGGGTATTTTCTACTGTATTGGAATGTGAATGTGCATGGTAGACCACATATTAGAGGAGCACTTTATTATTATTGGTGTTCTTCCAATATGTGCTCGACCGACACTCTATGATCTACCATTGCTAGGTTTGGTTCTATTATGTTAGGTATTGGAATGTGAATGTTCATGGTAGATCACATATTAGAGGATCACCCTATTATTATTATTATTATTATTATTATTATTATTATTATTATTATTATTATTATTATTATTATTATTATTATTATTATTATTATTATTATTATTATTATTATTATTATTATTATTATTATTATCTACTTTATGGTAACCGGTTTTTTTTATGTCCACACAGGGTCGTTATTTCTCACGAGCCTCTTTTAGGCTCAAAGTTTTACAGCCAGATGTACCAACCCACTCCAGTTATTAATGGTTTGGAATCCATGCACTCAGGGTAACGATTACATCTGACAAACAAGTCCTTCGCAAGAAGGCAACTGTCCTAGCCCTTGGTTGAAAAAGAAGTCCGTGACGTAAAACAAACACATTGAGATAGGTTTGTTCTCCCAGTTTCTGCATTAGTACAGTTGTCCTTCATCATAAAGGAGAGCAATATGAAACAAAAAACATATGAAGTATTTATTCATATCGTGACCTCAACTGATCACCTTCTCAAAGTACAATACAAAAGCATAATTAGACAACAAACAGAAAAAAAAGAGCAAGAAAATACTCCTAAGAGATAGGAAAAAAAGGATTATTCAGTGCAAATAAGAAGAGCAGTGTGGATTAGGAGATAATCCCAATGCACTGGTCAGAGGGGAAATGAAATCGACAAATAACAATATTTTGATTAAGTCTTAAACTTAAACAAAAATGGAATACAATAACAGACAAAAAAAAACTACATATGTATATTATATGCAATACATTGCATAGTAACTGTGTAAAAATGTACAAATATAAAGTAATATAAGAAAACTGACCACAAACAAACAAAAGAAATGAAAAACTCGTCATGGAATAACTGATAAGAGGGGACTGTTTAAGTTCACGATGGTGGTCTGTCATGAGGAATCATTTTAGCAAGTTCATCCTTGAGGAACGTTTCAGTTTGCCGATTCCCATATGGCGATTCCCTGCAGGGATTAATGTAGGTCAGTTCAGTTAGGTATGGTTAAGCTTGCTTAGGCTAGGTGGTTGATAACTATATTGATTTGAATGCCTGTCGGTAATTTAGGAGTCACAAAAGTGAACTCTGCTAAATGGTAATCGGCAATATGGTACTAATTCTATAAGTTATCCATTGGCCTTTTGAAAACTTTATAATTGTTGTTTCTTTCAATGATGGCCGATTCCGTTTATTTTGCTCTTATATGGGATGAGCTCCTGAACAAGGTGGCACCATTCCAATGAATGGCATGTCCTAGTTCTCTCACATGGACAAAAATGGCAGAGGTTTCTTGGGCACATTTTATGGACCTATTATGCTCAACTATTCTCTGCGATAAAGAAGGACCTGTTTGTCCTCAATGTGGTTTAGGGCAATTATTGAATTTTGTAAAATTCAGCGCTGTTCCCATTTTTAATTTGGATCACACTGACTAGCCCTTTCGTTGGGTTGTTCTAAGACGTGAGGGAATAGAACTATTTTCTTCTCTCCATAACTGAATTCTGTTCTTCTTTTTGTACCATTGTATATATTTCTGGCTTTGTGCAAAACTTTATCTAACAAAGGTTCGGGATAGCAATATATCGTGTTTATTTCATAATCTTAAATTTTGGGGGCTACTCATGATGAAGACCCTTAAAAACAAATTTCAAGAGACACCTAGTTTTGTTTTTCTTCATGGTAACTGAGGAAATACATATAAGTTGCCGAGTGAGTGGGTTTTCTATATACTCGGAAGTTGTAACCCATTTCATATCTAATAATTAAGGTGTCCAAAAGAGGAATCAAGACGTTACTCCCCCTTTCCACTTTAAATGTTAATGAAGGTACACTACTATTAAATTGTTTAAGAAACTTATAAGAATTTCCTCAAGCCTCATCCAAATTAGTCAGAATATCCTCAACATATCTAAGCCATATCATGTTACTTGGCTTGATATCCTTAATGATATTGGTCTCATAGCTTCCCATATAAAATTTTTCAAGATTGGAAGATAGAAGGTAACCCACATTACAACCAATTTTTTTGTCTGTAAAATTTCCAATTGAAAGAGAAATAATTGTTGGTAAATCACAACCTTATTAGTTTCGTGATCTTGTCTAAAGGAGTGGGAAATGGCCGTAGCTTTTCTTGTGAAGAAGTGAAAAACACCTTGTAGGGAACTTTGGTGAATATTTTATATTATTAAGGGGAACACCCAAAGACCGGAATTAATAGACGAAGTCTTATGTATGTCGGAGATGTGCTTGAGATATATTACCTAAGAAAGGAGAGACTGTCTGCTAGCCATTTGGCTAATTTCTTGGAATATTAATTTGTTTGAAACAAAAGGGCATAGAGGAATGCTATTTAGTGACAACATAGCTGCATGCGAATCCTCTCGATATCACTCTTTCCGAATCCTCCCTCCCTATGAAGACAAAGTTCACCTAGCCAGGCAGCAAAGTGGACACCATCCAGCCCTTGGGACCTGTCAGAAGAGACTTGATGACTCTGTCAATGATATCTGTCCATACTGTAACACATAATCTCATATAATGAGGCACATTATGGTCGAATGAATTACTTACAACATTATGCACTGACGACACATCATACTCTCTAAGGGCTCTGAAGGAAAGCCAAGGATCAGCAGTAACCTTCCTTAAGGACTTGGTGCTATTCAGCCAGGCAGCTAATAGAACAACAACATGGATGAGACTGGGATTTTCTACTGAGCATTCCGTATAAAGCTCTAACTGTAAAAGAACTGGACTAGAAAGATAGAAAGTGCTTAGAGGAAAGGATTACTGTAGTTTTGTGTTCCAATATTAATGGTGGGTTTGTAAATCCCTAAGGGGCAGGCTGCCCCAAGGCTGAGTGCAACCTTAGGACAGGCAACATAGTCACCCAAAAAGAGAAGAAGAAAGAAAACAAATAACTTTTTCTTATAAAACAAATTATTTTTGCATAAAAACATTAAACAGTATACTTACAAATATCCAAATATGAACGTTGAGTGCAAGTTTGTAATTACTTAATAGTGCTCAAGGGAAAGAGCCTTATGCTCGAAACTCCCTGTCTCCTGGTTGATTTAATTTTGTGCTTAATGATACTTTTTTTTTATGATTGTGACACCAGGACGGGCCAAAAAAAATAAAAGAAAATAAAACAGCTCCCACCGAGCCTGGGCACGAAGAATACATTAGGTAAAAAGTAACAGAGATGGAGAGTGTAATGACTTGTCAGACGTAAAGGGACAATAAGAGGTGTGTAATGAATATCCAAGAATATTCAGTGTTGATGTATTATATTCGTCCTTAAACTATGAAATGACTTAGTATTAACTACCTCTTTGCTTAATGAATTCCAGTCATCAACTACTCTTCCACAAAAAAAGTACTTCCTTACATCCTCCAAAAAAAGTTTCTTACGAAGCTTCAAACTATGACCCCTAGTTCTAGAGCCAGCCATATCAAATATCAATTCCTATCCACTTTGTCAAAACCAAGAAAGAATTTAAAAACTGTCACCATAATCCCCCCCTCATCATTTTTCTTGCTTCAAGTGATGGTTAGTCTAATTCTTTCAGCCTCTCCACATAACTGAGATTTCGTAACTCTCTCACCAGTTTCGTGGCATGTCTCTGAGCTTTTTCCAGCTTATTTATGTGCATTTTTAAGTGTAGATTTCAAAAGGAGGCTGTATACTTAAGATTTGGCCTCATATTTCCTTGTCCATCTGTCTGAAGGCTACCCTTACATTTGCTAAGAAAGTATATCCTGTCCTTACTATGCCATTTTCGGAGACAAATCTGTCAGTATGTTTACTACTAGATCTCTATCATTCTCCATCTCTTGAAGTTCTGCTCTTGCTATTGAGTATCCAAGCTTGGGTCTTTTCGCACCTGTACCCATTCTCATTACCTTACATTTTGAAGTATTGATTTTCATTATCAACTTTTCTGACCACTCATGCAAACTATTTAGGCTTTCCTGAAGTTCTCAACCATTGTTCTCGTCTCTTACTTTCTTCACAATCTTTGCATCATCTGCAAACATATTCATGAATGAATTTACAGACTCTGGTAGGTCATTTACATTTACAAGGAACAAAAGCGGGCCTAAAGCTGAACTCTCTGGATTGATGTCATCTCCTTTCAGATAGTTCCTCCTCATGTCCTTCTCAGCGCCTCTGCTTTCAATCAGAATATCTTCAGTGATATACTCCATCAACAACACACAGTGGTCATTTTTTCCAATTGGTGGTTCATACTCAATTTTTTCAATATCCAACACATTATCTGTGAATACTAGATAAAGCAGAGATAGCTCATCCCCTGCCTTGGCCCTCGTTGGTTCCAATACATGTTGTTGTAGGAAATTCCGACCTATGGGTCCTCCATGATCCGTTCCACCCATCTGTGGGTGGAGAATCTAAAACAACAAGAAATTCCTTTGTACACAATCTATAGTCTTGCCTCGAATGAGTTATTTCCACTGTGTGAGTCAAGATTTATCCAATCTAGCTCTCTGATAAAAATATCCCAAAATAAAAATCCTACGCTTTCTCCCTCGTGCAGTGTTAACAGTTGAGATTATGATTTCGATAGTACCTATATGACTTTCCTCGTAAACTTGTAGCCTATGTTGATTCCTTGTTGGGCTATATACATCAGTTATTATAATGCTCTATGACTGTATTTATGAGAGCAACAAAAAATTCCCTAAACTCACATTCTGTAGCAAAGATCATTTCCTCAACCCGAAATCTTTCACTTACGAGTAATGCTATCCCTCCACCAGTTCTCTCAGATCTTTCAACCCTTAGTATTCATTATATGTCCTCACTTAGCTTAGTGTGTAACTGCTACTATATCTGCTTTACTGTTGTAAATCGTATCCTTTAATTTTACTGCCTTGCCTGCTGCCCCATCAGTATTTGTGTACAGCAATGTTAATGAGATTGCATCCCCTAGTCTTCCAGCATTATCTTCGTTATCCCCCCTTTGTCATCCCTGTCAGTAGGCATGGATGAATCCTGGTTTCCAGGAGGATTTATATCAACTAAGATTTCTCCAGAGCTGTTTAACAGAGCCATCTGCATCAGGAATAGAGGTGCTTTTGCCAGCACCTGAAGGTTTAATGTTTTTGCCTACACCTAAGGTATTTTTGGAAGCGTTTCCAGAGGTTTTCTTTGCGGATGAAGGTAAGTTATTTTACATTGCCAGAATATGTAACAATAGGCTGAGTGTTCCTCTGTTAAAGCATATATTTTGCTCTACTAATGCTTATATGTTCCGATTCTCCAAGATCTGGTGCTTACGCTTCAAACAGGTAGGAGGGAAACTTTCTGCATGATCGCCCTTACACAGCAAACACCGGACTACTTGTACAAACTTCATATGAGAGTCCTCCACAAGTCTTGCAGATTGATGGAACATGACGATGTTTTTTAGTTTGGATCCGACTTTATCCAATCTGACTGGCAAGAACTCTCAGTCAACCAAACACACTCTGGTCTTTGATCATTCTGGAAAGTAAGGGGTAGCAAAGGTGATTTACCATCCCTTGGTTCAAGACGATCAACACTACTTCAGGGGGGAAATAAGTCAAGAGCCTCAAGTTCCAGCTGAAATAAGCCCCAGAACCTAAGAACTCCCCTGGCATAGTTGAAGCTAGATTACAGCCTAATCTCTGAAATAGGAAGCTGCCAATCAAGTACTTGGCAGTGCAACAGACCGTTTCAGAGTTTTTGGCGTAGAAGTTCGACCACTTTTTTTCTGCAGGGCAGTCTTTGAGCAAATAAGATGGGCAATTTGCCCATATCTCTTTGTATCTAGCCTACTTGCTCGACCAAGATTGAAGTCTAACATTGCACAAACACGAAGGCGATTGTACGCACCTCTTGGACAACTTGCTACATACCATTGCAGAGCCTCTTTGGTTCTTGAAGTTTAGTAATGTACAGTAAAAAAATAAGTTTTTACCAGAAAGAATAAACGGAAATTTCATAGATGGAAGTAACACCATGTGCAAGTCAGTAGTACTATTACAAAGTCTGTCGAAAGCCTTCTGAGCCGCAGCTTCAGTACATAAGAGGATCATGACGTCACCATTATCAATGCTAGGGTTATATTTAATTTCTGCTATCTTCCCATATGACTGAAAAGCATTAAAAATTTCTCCATTCATGGAAGTTGGCAAAGATATTAGGGGTAGGACCTTAGTTTTACTTATACAACCAGTAGTGTCGCCCTGTTGTCCAGGCAAACCAAATTATACAGAAGAGAGGCTCACATTGTGTCCTTTAATATCAGCTGGGTAGTCAACAGAAGAGGGAACGGGGTGATAGGTAAGTAGCAGTTCCATTATTGGCAGGTATGGCAAGGATTAATATGGAGACAAAAAAAAGAACACAATGGCAGAGCCCCACATTAGCGCTGGGCATCAAGTTACGATGCCTCAGCTCCAAGCAGGGCAAGGGGGTCTGTCGCGATGGTCAAGTATACAGGGTCCATCAATCAACTAACCCATATCCCCAGACCCTTCAATGGGGGTTTCCTCTGGTGTCTCCTTCGTCCCTGCCAGGGAGCTGATCCAGTGAGGGACCCAAATCCTCTGGCAGGTAAACCCTCTCACCACATCAAGGTGGACTACTTGCAAGGGGTAGGAGACAACAAATGCTCCAACTTACTCACCCACAGCCTCGAATGCAACCAAATATTAAATTTTGTTTTAACCAAAATACAGACATAAAGCATGCACATTATGTACCCAAGTCAGCATTTTACCCATTTCACTAAATTAGTTCTGGTCATATGAGGAATAAAAAA
>JAXCGZ010011516.1:0-111907 GCA_037179515.1 Halocaridina rubra
CTTTTGTGGTGTAGTCGTAGCGCCTTTACTTAGTAATCATAAGTCCTTGGTTCGAGTCCCGGTCGGGGTAAAAAATGATTCATCTTTTCACATATGTAATGTTCTTATCTGGTTATTTCATGGCCCGAAAGAGATTGGGAATTGAATTAAATGCTAAAATGAAGCCACGAGTGAGGTTGGGGAATCTGTAATATGAACATAGTGGCATTCAGTTAGAATGCGTTCATTCCTAAGTATAGCAGATATAAGCTATAAGGCTGGATTCCTTTTAACCTTCTGTGGTGTAGTGGTAGCGCCTTGACTTAGTAATCATAAGTCCTTGGTTCGAGTCCCGGTCGGGGTAAAATATGATTCATGTTTACACATATGTAATGTGCTTATCTGGTTATTTCATGGCCCGAATGAGATTGGGAATTGATTTAAATGCTAAAATGAAGCCACGAGTGAGGTTGGGGAATCTGTAATATGAACATAGTGGCATTCAGTTAGAATGCGTTCATTCCTAAGTATAGCAAATATAAGCTATAAGGTTGGATTCCTTTTAACCTTCTGTGGTGTAGTGGTAGCGCCTTGACTTTGTAATCATAAGTCCTTGGTTCGAGTCCTGGTCGGGGTAAAAAATGATTCATGTTTTCATATATGTAATGTGCTTATCTGGTTATTTCATGGCGCGAATTAGATTGGGAATTGAATTAAATGCTAAAATGAAGCCACGAGTGAGGTTGGGGAATCTGTAATATGAACATAGTGGCATTCAGTTAGAATGCGCTCATTCCTAAGCATAGTAGATATAAGCTATAAGGTAAGATTCCTTTTAACCTTCTGTGGTGTAGTGGTAGCGGCTTGACTTAGTAATCATAAGTCCTTGGTTCGAGTCCCGGTAGGGGTAAAAAATGATTCATCTTTTCACATATGTAATGTGCTTATCTGGTTATTTCATGGCCCGAATGAGATTGGGAATTGAATAAAATGCTAAAATGAAGCCACGAGTGAGGTTGGGGAATCTGTAATATGAACATAGTGGCATTCAGTTAGAATGCGTTCATTCCTAAGTATAGCAGATATAAGCAATAATGTTGGATTCCTTTTAACCTTCTGTGGCGTAGTCGTAGCGCCTTGACTTAGTAATCATAAGTCCTTGGTTTGAGTCCCGGTCGGGGTAAAAAATGATTCATCTTTTCACATATGTAATGTTCTTATCTGGTTATTTCATGGCCCGAATGAGATTGGGAATTGAATTAAATGCTAAAATGAAGCCACGAGTGAGGTTGGGGAATCTGTAATATGAACATAGTGCCATTCAGTTAGAATGCGTTCATTCCTAAGTATAGCAGATATAAGCAATAAGGTTGGATTCCTTTTAACCTTCTGTGGTGTAGTGGTAGCGCCTTGACTTAGTAATCATAAGTCCTTGGTTTGAGTCCCGGTCGGAGCCAAAAAAGATTCATGTTTTCACATATGTAATGTGCTTATCTGGTTATTTCATGGCCCGAATGAGATTGGGAATTGAATTAAATGCTAAAATGAAGCCACGAGTGAGGTTGGGGAATCTGCAATATGAACATAGTGGCATTCAGTTAGAATGCTTTCATTCCTAAGTATAGCGGATATAAGCTATAAGGTTGGATTCCTTTTAACCTTCTGCGGTGTAGTGGTAGCGCCTTGACTTAGTAATCATAAGTCCTAGGTTAGAGTCCCGGTTGGGGTAAAAAATGATTCAAGTATTCACATATGTAATGTGCTTATCTGGTTATATCATGGCCCAAATGAGATTGGGAATTGAACTAAATGCTAAAATGAAGCCACGAGTGAGGTTGGGGAATCTGTAATATGAAAATAGTGGCATTCATTTAGAATGCGTTCATTCCTAAGTATAGCAGATATAAGCTATAAGGCTGGATTCCTTTTAACCTTCTGTGGTGTAGTGGTAGCGCCTTGACTTAGTAATTATAAGTCCTATGTTCGAGTCCCGGTCGGGGTAAAACATGATTCATGTTTTCACATATGTAATGTTCCTATCTGGTTATTTCATAGCCCGAATGAGATTGGGAATTGAATTAAATGCTAAAATGAAGCCACGAGTGAGGTTGGGGAATCTGTAATATCAACATAGTGGCATTCAGTTAGAATTCGTTCATTCCTAAGTATAGCAGATATAAGCTATAAGGTTAGATTCCTTTTAACCTTCTGTGGTGCAGTGGTAGCGCCTTGATTAGTAATCACAAGTCCTTGGTTCGAGTCCCGGTCGGGGTAAAATATGATTCATGTTTGCACATATGTAATGTGCTTATCAGGTTGTTTCATGGCCAGAATGAGATTGGGAATTGAATTAAATGCTAAAATGAATCCACGAGTGAGGTTGGGGAATCTGTAATATGAACATAGTGGCATTCAGTTAGAATGCGTTCATTCCTAAGTATAGCAAATATAAGCTATACGGTTGGATTCCTTTTAACCTTCTGTCGTGTAGTGGTAGCGCCTTGACTTAGTAATCATAAGTCCTTGGTTCGAGTCTCGGTCGGGGTAAAAAATGATTCATCTTTTCACATATGTAATGTGCTTATCTGGTTATTTCATGGCCCGAATGAGATTGGGAATTGAATTAAATGCTAAAATGAAGCCACGAGTGAGGTTGGGGAATCTGTAATATGAACATAGTGGCATTCAGTTAGAATGCGCTCATTCCTAAGTATAGCAGATATAAGCTATAAGGTTATATTCCTTTTAACCTTCTGTGGTGTAGTGGTAGCGCCTTGACTTAGTAATCATAAGTCCTTGGTTCGAGTCCCGGTCGGGGTAAAAAATGATTCATCTTTTCACATATGTAATGTGCTTATCTGGTTATTTCATGGCCCGAATGAGATTGCAAATTGAATTAAATGCTAAAATGAAGCCACGAGTGAGGTTGGGGAATCTGTAATATGAACATAGTGGCATTCAGTTAGAATGCGTTCATTCCTAAGTATAGCAGATATAAGCTATAATGTTGGATTCCTTTTAAACTTCTGTGGCGTAGTCGTAGCGCCTTGACTTAGTAATCATAAGTCCTTGGTTCGAGTCCCTGTCGGGGTAAAATATGATTCATGTTTTCACATATGCAATGTGCTTATCTGGATATTTCATGGCCTGAATGAGATTTGGAATTGAATTAAATGCTAAAATGTAGCCATGAGTGAGGTTGGGGAATCAGTAACATGAACATGGCGGCATTCAGTTAGAATGCGTTCATTCCTATGCATAGCAGATATAAGCTATAAGGTTGGATTCCTTTTAACCTTTTGTGGTGTAGTGGTAGCGCCTTGACTTAGTAATCATAAGTCCTTGGTTCGAGTCCCAGTCGGGGTAAAAAATGATTCATGTTTTCACATATGTAATGTGCTTATCTGGTTATTTCATGGCCCGAATGAGATTGGGAATTGAATTAAATGCTAAAATGAAGCCACGAGTGAGGTTGGGGAATCTGTTATATGAACATAGTGGCATTCAGTTAGAATGCGTTCATTCCTAAGTAAAGCAGATTTAAGCTATAAGGTTAGATTCCTTTTAACCCTCTGTGGTATAGTGGTAGAGCCTTGACTTAGTAATCATAAGTCTTTGGTTCGAGTCCCGGTCGTGGTAAAAAATGATTCATGTTTTCACATATGTATTGTGCTTATCTGGTTATTTCATGGCCCGAATGAGACTGGGAATTGAATTAAATGCTAAAATGAAGCCACGAGTGAGGTTGGGGAATCTGTAATATGAACATAATGGCACTCAGTTAGAATGCGTTCATTCCTAAGTATAGCAGATATAAGCTATAAGGTTGGATTCCTTTTAACCTTCTGTGGTGTAGTGGTAGCACTTTGACTTAGTAATCATAAGTCCTTGGTTCGAGTCCCAGTCGGGGTAATTTATGATTCATGTTTTCACATATATAATGTGCTTATCTGGTTATTTCATGGCCCGAATGAGATTGGAAATTGAATTAAATGCTAAAATGAAGCCACGAGTGAGGTTGGGGAATCTGTAATATGAACATAGTGGCATTCCGTTAGAATGCGTTCATTCCTAAGTATAGCAGATATAAGCTATAAGGTTGGATTTCTTTTAACCTTCTGTGGTGTAGTGGTAGCGCCTTGACTTAATAATCATAAGTCCTTGGTTCGAGTCCAGGTCGGGATAAAATATGATTCATGTTTTCACATATGTAATGTGCTTATCTGGTTATTTCATGGCCCGAATGAGATTGGGAATTGAATTAAATGCTAAAATGAAGCCACGAGTGAGGTTGGGGAATCTGTAATATGAACATAGTGGCATTCAGTTAGAATGCGTTCATTCCTAAGTATAGCAAATATAAGCTATATGGTTGGATTCCTTTTAACCTTCTGTGGTGTAGTGGTAGCGCCTTGACTTAGTAATTATAAGTCCTTGGTTCGAGTCCTGGTCGGGGTAAAAAATGATTCATGTTTTCACATATGTAATGGGCTTATCTGGTTATTTCATGGCCCGAATGAGATTGGGAATTGAATTAAATGCTAAAATGAAGCCACGAGTGAGGTTGGGGAATCTGTAATATGCACATAGTGGCATTCAGTTAGAATGCGTTCATTCCTAAGTATAGCAGATATAAGCTATAAGGTCGGATTCCATTTAACATCCTGTGGTATAGTGGTTGCGCCTTGACTTAATAATCATAAGTCCTTGGTTCGAGTCCCGGTCAGGGCAAAAAAAGATTCATGTTTTCACATATGTAATGTGCTTATCTGATTATTTCATGGCCCGAATGAGATTGGGAATTGAATTAAATGCTAAAATGAAGCCATGAGTGAGGTTGGGGAATCTGTAATATGAATATAGTGGCATTCAGTTAGAATGCATTCATTCCTAAGTATAGCAGATATAAGCTAGAAGGTTGGATTCCTTTTGACCTTCTGTGGTGTTGTGTTAGTGCCCTGACTTAATAATTATAATTCCTTGGTTCGAGTCCCGTTCGGGGTAAAATATGACTCATGTTTTCACATATTTAATGTGCTTACCTGGATATTTCATGGCCCGAATGAGATTGGGAATTGAATAAAATGCTAAAATTTAGCCACGAGTGAGGTTGGGGAATCAGTAACATGAACATGGTGGCATTCAGTTAGAATGCGTTCATTCCTAAGTATAGCAGATATAAGCTATAAGGTTGGATTCCTTTTAACCTTCTGTGGTGTAGTGGTAGCGCCTTGACTTAGTAATTATAAGTCCTTGGTTAGAGTCCCGGTCGGGGTAAAAAATGATTCATGTTTTCACATATGGAATGTGCTTATCTGGTTATTTCATGGCCCGAATGAGATTGGGAATTGAATTAAAAGCTAAAATGAAGCCACGATTGAGGTTGGGGAATCTGTAATATGAACATAGTGTCATACAGTTAGAATGTGTTCATTCCTAAGTATAGCAGATATAAGCTATAAGGTTGGATTCCATTTAACATTCTGTGGTGTAGTTGTAGCGCCTTGACTTAGTAATCATAAGTCCTTGGTTCGAGTCCCGGTCGGGGTAAATAATGATTCATGTTTTAACATATGTATTGTGCTTATCTGGTTATTTCATGGCCCGATTGAGATTGGGAATTGAATTAAATGCTAAAATGAAGCCACGAGTGAGGTTGGGGAATCTGTAATATGAACATAGTGGCATTCAGTTAGAATGTGTTCATTCCTAAAGTATAGCAGATATAAGCTATAAGGCTGGATTCCTTTTAACCTTCTGTGGTGTAGTGGTAGCGCCTTGACTTAGTAATCATAAGTCCTTGGTTCGGGTCCCGGTCGGGGTAAAAAATGATTCATGTTTTCACATATGTAATGTGCTTATCTGGTTATTTCATGGCCCGAATGAGATTGGGAATTGAAATAAAAGCTAAAATGAAGCCACGAGAGAGGTTGGGGAATCTGTAATATTAACATAGTGGCATTCAGTTAGAATGCGTTCATTCCTAAGTATAGCAGATATAAGCTATAAGGTTGGATTCCTTTTAACCTTCTGTGGTGTAGTGGTAGTGCCTTGACTTAGTAATCATAAGTCCTTGGTTCGAGTTCTGGTCGGGGTAAAATATTATTCATGTTTTCACATTTGTAATGTGCTTATCTGGATATTTCATGGCCCGAATGAGATTGGGAATTGAATTAAATGCTAAAATGTAGCCACGAGTGAGGTTGGGGAATCTGTAATATGAACATGGTGTCATTCAGTTAGAATGCGTTCATTCCAAAGTATAGCAGATATAAGCTATAAATCTGGATTCCTTTTAACCTTCTGTGGTGTAGTGGTAGCGCCTTGACTTAGTAATCATAAATCATTGGTTCGAGTCCCGGTCGGGGTAAAAAATGATTCATGTTTTCACAAAAGTAATGTGCTTATCTGGTTATTTCATGACCCGAATGAGATTGGGAATTGAATTAAAAGCTAAAATGAAGCCACGAGTGAGGTTGGGGAATCTGTAGTATGAACATAGTGGCATTCAGTTAGAATGCATTCATTCCTAAGCATAGCAGATATAAGCTTTAAGGTTGGAATCCTATTAACCTTCTGTGGTGTATTGGTAGCGCCTTGACTTAGTAATCATAAGTCCTTGGTTCGTGTCCAGGTCGGGGTAAAAAAATGATTCATGTTTTCACATATGTAATGTGCTTATCTGGTTATTTCATGGCCCAAATGAGATTGGGAATTGAATTAAATGCTAAAATGAAGCCACGAGTGAGGTTGGGGAATCTGTAATATGAACATAGTGGCATTCAGTAAGAATGCATTCATTCCTAAGTATAGCAAATATAAGCTATAAGGTTGGATTCCTTTTTACCTTCTGTGGTGTAGTGGTAGTGCCTTGACTTAGTAATCATAAGTCCTTGGTTCGAGTCTTGGCCGGGGTAAAAAATGATTCATGTTTTCACATATATAATGTGCTTATCTAGTTATTTCATGGCCCGAATGAGATTGGGAATTGAATTAAATGCTAAAATGAAGCCACAAGTAAGGTTGGGGAATCTGTAATATGAACATAGTGGCATTCAGTTAGAATGCGTTCATTCCTAAGTATAGCAGATATAAGCTATAAGGTTGGATTCCTTTTAACCTTCTGTGGTGTAGTGGTAACGCCTTGACTTAGTAAGTATTAGTCCTAGGTTCGAGTCCCGGTCGTGGTAAAAAATGATTCATGTTTTCACATATGTAATGTGCATATCTTGTTATTTAATGCCCCAAATGAGCTTGGGAATTGAATTAATTGCTAAAATGAAGCCAAGAGTGAGGTTGGGGAATCTGTAATATGAACATAGTGGCACTCACTTAGAATGCGTTCATTCCTAAGTATAGCATATATAAGCTATAAGGTTGGATTCCTTTTAACCTTCTGTGCTGTAGTGGTAGCACCTTGACTTAGTAATCATAAGTCCTAGGTTCGAGTCTCGGTCGGGGAAAAAAAAGATTCATATTTTCACATATTAGATGTTCTTATCTGGATATATCATGGCCCGAATGAGATTGGGAATTGAATTAAATGCTAAAATGAAGCCACGAGTGAGGTTGGGGAATCTGCAATATGAACATAGTGGCATTCAGTTAGAATGCTTTCATTCCTAAGTATAGCGGATATAAGCTATAAGGTTGGATTCCTTTTAACCTTCTGCGGTGTAGTGGTAGCGCCTTGACTTAGTAATCATAAGTCCTAGGTTAGAGTCCCGGTTGGGGTAAAAAATGATTCAAGTATTCACATATGTAATGTGCTTATCTGGTTATATCATGGCCCAAATGAGATTGGGAATTGAACTAAATGCTAAAATGAAGCCACGAGTGAGGTTGGGGAATCTGTAATATGAAAATAGTGGCATTCATTTAGAATGCGTTCATTCCTAAGTATAGCAGATATAAGCTATAAGGCTGGATTCCTTTTAACCTTCTGTGGTGTAGTGGTAGCGCCTTGACTTAGTAATTATAAGTCCTATGTTCGAGTCCCGGTCGGGGTAAAACATGATTCATGTTTTCACATATGTAATGTTCCTATCTGGTTATTTCATAGCCCGAATGAGATTGGGAATTGAATTAAATGCTAAAATGAAGCCACGAGTGAGGTTGGGGAATCTGTAATATCAACATAGTGGCATTCAGTTAGAATTCGTTCATTCCTAAGTATAGCAGATATAAGCTATAAGGTTAGATTCCTTTTAACCTTCTGTGGTGTAGTGGTAGCGCCTTGACTTAGTAATCACAAGTCCTTGGTTCGAGTCCCGGTCGGGGTAAAATATGATTCATGTTTGCACATATGCAATGTGCTTATCAGGTTGTTTCATGGCCAGAATGAGATTGGGAATTGAATTAAATGCTAAAATGAATCCACGAGTGAGGTTGGGGAATCTGTAATATGAACATAGTGGCATTCAGTTAGAATGCGTTCATTCCTAAGTATAGCAAATATAAGCTATACGGTTGGATTCCTTTTAACCTTCTGTCGTGTAGTGGTAGCGCCTTGACTTAGTAATCATAAGTCCTTGGTTCGAGTCTCTGTCGGGGTAAAAAATGATTCATCTTTTCACATATGTAATGTGCTTATCTGGTTATTTCATGGCCCGAATGAGATTGGGAATTGAATTAAATGCTAAAATGAAGCCACGAGTGAGGTTGGGGAATCTGTAATATGAACATAGTGGCATTCAGTTAGAATGCGCTCATTCCTAAGTATAGCAGATATAAGCTATAAGGTTATATTCCTTTTAACCTTCTGTGGTGTAGTGGTAGCGCCTTGACTTAGTAATCATAAGTCCTTGGTTCGAGTCCCGGTCGGGGTAAAAAATGATTCATCTTTTCACATATGTAATGTGCTTATCTGGTTATTTCATGGCCCGAATGAGATTGGGAATTGAATTAAATGCTAAAATGAAGCCACGAGTGAGGTTGGGGAATCTGTAATATGAACATAGTGGCATTCAGTTAGAATGCGTTCATTCCTATGCATAGCAGATATAAGCTATAAGGTTGGATTCCTTTTAACCTTTTGTGGTGTAGTGGTAGCGCCTTGACTTAGTAATCATAAGTCCTTGGTTCGAGTCCCAGTCGGGGTAAAAAATGATTCATGTTTTCACATATGTAATGTGCTTATCTGGTTATTTCATGGCCCGAATGAGATTGGGAATTGAATTAAATGCTAAAATGAAGCCACGAGTGAGGTTGGGGAATCTGTTATATGAACATAGTGGCTTTCAGTTAGAATGCGTTCATTCCTAAGTAAAGCAGATTTAAGCTATAAGGTTAGATTCCTTTTAACCCTCTGTGGTATAGTGGTAGAGCCTTGACTTAGTAATCATAAGTCTTTGGTTCGAGTCGTGGTCGTGGTAAAAAATGATTCATGTTTTCACATATGTAATGTGCTTATCTGGTTATTTCATGGCCAGAATGAGATTGGGAATTGAATTAAATGCTAAAATGAAGCCACGAGTGAGGTTGGGGAATCTGTAATATGAACATAGTGGCATTCAGTTAGAATGCGTTCATTCCTAAGTATAGCAGATATAAGCTATAAGGTTGGAATCCTATTAACCTTTTGTGGTGTATTGGTAGCGCCTTGACTTAATAATCCTATGTCCTTGGTTCGTGTCCCGGTCGGGATAAAAAAATGATTCATGTTTTCACATATGTAATGTGCTTATCTGGTTATTTCATGGCCCGAATGAGATTGGGAATTGAATTAAATGCTAAAATGAAGCCACGAGTGAGGTTGGGGAATCTGTTATATGAACATAGTGGCATTCAGTTAGAATGCGTTCATTCCTAAGTATAGCAGATATAAGCTATAAGGTTGGATTCCTTTTAACCTTCTGTGGCGTAGTGGTAGCGCCCTGACTTAGTAATCATAAGTCCTTGGTTCGAGTCCCGGTCGGGGTAAAAAATGATTCATGTTTTCACATATGTCATGTTCTTATCTGTTTATTTCATGGCCCGAATGAGATTGGGAATTGAATTAAAAGTTAAAATGAAGCCACAGCTGAGGTTGGGGAATCTGTAATATGAACATAGTGGCATTAAGTTAGAATGCGTTCATTCCTAAGTATAGAAGATGTAAGCTATAAGGTTGGATTCCTTTTAACCTTCTGTGGTGTAGTGGTAGCGCCTTGACTTAGTAATCATAAGTCCTTTGTTCGAGTCCCAGTCGTGGTAAAAAATGATTCATGTTTTCACAAATGTAATGTGCTTATCTGGTTATTTCATGGCCCGAATGAGATTGGGAATTGAATTAAATGCTAAAATGAAGCCACAACTGAGGTTGGGGAATCTGTAATATGAACATAGTGGCATTCAGTTAGAATGCGTTCATTCCTAAGTATAGCAGATATAAGCTATAAGGTTGGATTCCTTTTAACCTTCTGTGGTGTAGTGGTAGCGCCTTGACTTAGTAATCATAAGTCCTTGGTTCGAGTCCCGGTCGGGGTAAAAAAATGATTCATGTTTTCACATATGTAATGTGCTTATCTGGTTACTTCATGGCCCAAATGAGATTGGGAATTGAATTAAATGCTAAAATGAAGCCACGAGTGAGGTTGGGGAATCTGTAATATGAACATAGTGGCATTCAGTTAGAATGCATTCATTCCTAAGTATAGCAAATATAAGCTATAAGGTTGGATTCCTTTTTACCTTCTGTGGTGTAGTGGTAGTGCCTTTACTTAGTAATCATAAGTCCTTGGTTCGTGTCTTGGTCGGGGTAAAAAATGATTCATGTTTTCACATATATAATGTGCTTATCTAGTTATTTCATGGCCCGAATGAGATTGGGAATTGAATTAAATGCTAAAATGAAGCCACGAGTGAGGTTGGGGAATCTGTAATATGAACATAGTGGCATTCAGGTAGAATGCGTTCATTCCTAAGTATAGCAGATGTAAGCCATAAGGTTGGATTCCATTTAACCTTTCTTTGGTGTAGTGGTAGCGCCTTGAATTAGTAATCATAAGTCCTTGGTTCGATTCCCGGTCGGGGTAAATAATGATTCATGTTTTCACATATGTAATGTGCTTATCTGGTTATTTCATGGCCCGAATGAGATTTGGAATTGAATTAAATGCTAAAATGAAGCCACGAGTGAGGTTGGGGAATCTGTAATAAGAACATAGTGGCATTTAGTTAGAATGCATTCATTCCTAAGTATAACAGATATAAGCTATAAGGTTGGATTCCTTTTAACCTTCTGTTGTGTAGGTATAGCGCGTTGACTTAGTAATCATAAATCCTTGGTTCGAGTCCCGGTCGGGGTAAAAAATGATTCATGTTTTCACATATGTATTGTGCTTATCTGGTTATTTCATGGCCCGAATGAGATTGGGAATTGAATTAAATGCTAAAATGAAGCCACAAGTAAGGTTGGGGAATCTGTAATATGAACATAGTGGCATTCAGTTAGAACGCATTCATTCCTAAGTATAGCAGATATAAGCTATAAGGTTGGATTCCTTTTAACCTTCTGTGGTGTAGTGGTAACGCCTTGAATTAGTAAGTATAAGTCCTAGGTTCGAGTCCCGGTCGGGGTAAAAAATGATTCATGTTTTCACATATGTAATGTGCTTATCTTGTTATTTAATGCCCCAAATGAGCTTGGGAATTGAATTAATTGCTAAAATGAAGCCAAAAGTGAGGTTGGGGAATCTGTAATATGAACATAGTGGCACTCACTTAGAATGCGTTCATTCCTAATTATAGCATTTATAAGCTATAAGGTTGGATTCCTTTTAACCTTCTGTGCTGTAGTGGTAGCACCTTGACTTAGTAATCATAAGTCCTAGGTTCGAGTCTCGGTCTGGGTAAAAAAAGATTCATATTTTCGCATATATGATGTTCTTATCTGGATATATCATTGCCCGAATGAGATTGGGAATTGAATTAAATGCTAAAATGAAGCCACGAGTGAGGTTGGGGAATCTGCAATATGAACATAGTGGCATTCAGTTAGAATGCTTTCATTCCTAAGTATAGCGGATATAAGCTATAAGGTTGGATTCCTTTTAACCTTCTGCGGTGTAGTGGTAGCACCTTGACTTAGTAATCATAAGTCCTAGGTTAGAGTCCCGGTTGGGGTAAGAAATGATTCAAGTATTCACATATGTAATGTGCTTATCTGGTTATATCATGGCCCAAATGAGATTGGGAATTGAACTAAATGCTAAAATGAAGCCACGAGTGAGGTTGGGGAATCTGTAATATGAAAATAGTGGCATTCATTTAGAATGCGTTCATTCCTAAGTATAGCAGATATAAGCTATAAGTCTGGATTCCTTTTAACCTTCTGTGGTGTAGTGGTAGCGCCTTGACTTAGTAATTATAAGTCCTATGTTCGAGTCCCGGTCGGGGTAAAAAATGATTCATGTTTTCACATATGTAATGTTCCTATCTGGTTATTTCATGGCCCGAATGAGATTGGGAATTGAATTAAATGCTAAAATGAAGCCACGAGTGAGGTTGGGGAATCTGTAAATGAACATAGTGGCATTCAGTTAGAATTCGTTCATTCCTAAGTATAGCAGATATAAGCTATAAGGTTAGATTCCTTTTAACCTTCTGTGGTGTAGTGGTAGCGCCTTGACTTAGTAATCACAAGTCCTTAGTTCGAGCCCCGTTCGGGGTAAAATATGATTCATGTTTACACATATGTAATGTGCTTATCAGGTTATTTCATGGCCCGAATGAGATTGGGAATTGAATTAAATGCTAAAATGAAGCCACGAGTGAGGTTTTTTGAATCTGTAATATGAACATAGTGGCATTCAGTTAGAATGCGTTCATTCCTATGTATAGCAAATATAAGCTATAAGGTTGGATTCCTTTTAACCTTCTGTCGTGTAGTGGTAGCGCCTTGACTTAGTAATCATAAGTCCTTGGTTCGAGTCCCGGTCGGGGTAAAAAATGATTCATCTTTTCACATATGTAATGTGCTTATCTGGTTATTTCATGGCCCGAATGAGATTGGGAATTGAATTAAATGCTAAAATGAAGCCACGAGTGAGGTTGGGGAATCTGTAATATGAACATAGTGGCATTCAGTTAGAATGCGCTCATTCCTAAGAATAGCAGATATAAGCTATAAGGTTAGATTCCTTTTAACCTTCTGTGGTGTAGTGGTAGCGCCTTGACTTAGTAATCATAAGTCCTTGGTTCGAGTCCCGGTCGGGGTAAAAAATGATTCATCTTTTCACATATGTAATGTGCTTATCTGGTTATTTCATGGCCCGAATGAGATTGGGAATTGAATTAAATGCTAAAATGAAGCCACGAGTGAGGTTGGGGAATCTGTAATATGAACATAGTGGCATTCAGTTAGAATGCGTTCATTCCTAAGTATAGCAGATATAAGCTATAATGTTGGATTCCTTTTAACCTTGTGTGGCGTAGTCGTAGCGCCTTGACTTAGTAATCATAAGTCCTTGGTTCGAGTCCCGGTCGGGGTAAAAAATGATTCATCTTTTCACATATGTAATGTTTTTATCTGGTTATTTCATGGCCCGAATGAGATTGGGAATTGAATTAAAAGCTAAAATGAAGCCACGAGTGAGGTTGGGGAATCTGTAATATGAAGATAGTGGCATTCAGTTAGAATGCGTTCATTCCTAAGTATAGCAGATATATGCTATAAGGTTGGATTCCTTTTAACCTTCTGTGGTGTAATGGTAGCGCCTTGACTTAGTAATCATAAGTCCTTAGTTTGAGTCCCGGTCGGAGCAAAAAAAGATTCATGTTTTCACATATGTAATGTGCTTATCTGGTTATTTCATGGGCCGGATGAGATTGGGAATTGAATTAAATGCTAAAATGAATCCATGAGTGAGGTTGGGGAATCTGTAATATGAACATAGTGGCATTCAGTTAGAATGCATTCATTCCTAAGTATAGCAGATATAAGCTATAAGGTTGGATTCCTTTTAACCTTCTGTGGTGTAGTGTTAGTGCCTTGACTTAATAATTATAAGTCCTTGGTTCGAGTCCCTGTCGGGGTAAAATATGATTCATGTTTTCACATATGCAATGTGCTTATCTGGATATTTCATGGCCCGAATGAGATTTGGAATTGAACTAAATGCTAAAATGTAGTCATGAGTGAGGTTGGGGAATCTGTTATATGAACATAGTGGCATTCAGTTAGAATGCATTCATTCCTAAGTAAAGCAGATTTAAGCTATAAGGTTAGATTCCTTTTAACCCTCTGTGGTATAGTGGTAGCGCCTTGACTTAGTAATCATAAGTCCTTGGTTCGAGTCCTGGTCGTGGTAAAAAATTATTCATGTTTTCACATTTGTAATGTGCTTATCTGGTTATTTCATGGCCTGAATGAGATTGGGAATTGAATTAAATGCTAAAATGAAGCCACGAGTGAGGTTGGGGAATCTGTAATATGAACATAGTGGCATTCAGTTAGAATGCGTTCATTCCTAAGTATAGCAGATATAAGCTATAAGGTTGGAATCCTATTAACCTTTTGTGGTGTATTGGTAGCGTCTTGACTTAATAATCCTAAGTCCTTGGTTCGTGTCCCGGTCGGGGTAAAAAAATGATTCATGTTTTCACATATGTAATGTGCTTATCTGGTTATTTCATGGCCCGAATGAGATTGGGAATTGAATTAAATGCTAAAATGAAGCCACGAGTGAGGTTGGGAATCTGTAATATGAACATAGTGGCGTTCAGTTAGAATGCATTCATTCCTAAGTATAGCAGATACAAGCTATAAGGTTTGATTCCTTTTAACCTTCTGTGGAGTAGTGGTAGCGCCTTGACTTAGTAATCATAAGTCCCTGGTTCGAGTCCCGGTCGGGGAAAAAATGATTCATGTTTGTACATATGTCATGTTCTTATCTGGTTATTTCATGGCCCGAATGAGATTGGGAATTGAATTAAAAGCTAAAATGAAGCCACGAGTGAGGTAGGGGAATCTGTTATATGAACATAGTGGCATTCAGTTAGAATGCGTTCATTCCTAAGTATAGCAGATATAAGCTATAAGGTTGGATTCCTTTTAACCTTCTGTGGTGTAGTGGTAGCGCCTTGACTTAGTAATCATAAGTCCTTGGTTCGAGTCCCAGTGTAGGTAAAAAATGATTCATGTTTTCACATATGTAATGTGCCTATCTGGTTATTTCATGGCCCGAATGAGATTGGGAATTGAATTAAATGCTAAAATGAAGCCACAAGTGAGGTTGGGGAATCTGTAATATGAACATAGTGGCATTTAGTTAGAATGCGTTCATTCCTAAGTATAGCAGATATAAGCTATAAGGTTGGATTCCTTTTAACCTTCTGTGGTGTAGTGGTAGCGCCTTGACTTAGTAAGCATAAGTCCTTGGTTCGAGTCCCGGTCGTTGTAAAAAATGATTCATGTTTTCACATATGTAATGTGCTTATCTGGTTATTTCATGGCCCGAATGAAACTGGGAATTGAATTAAATGCTAAAATGAAGCCACGAGTGAGGTTGGGGAATCTGTAATAAGAACATAGTGGCATTCAGTTAGAATGCGTTCATTCCTAAGTATAGCAGATATAAGCTATAAGGTTGGATTCCATGTAACCTTCTGTGGTGTAGTGGTAGTGCCTTGACTTAGTAATCATTAGTACTTGGTTCGAGTCCCGGTCGGGTAAAAAATGATTCATCTTTTCACATATGTAATGTGCTTATCTGGTTATTTCATGGCCCGAATGAGATTGGGAATTGAATTAAATGCTAAAATGAAGACACAAGTGAGGTTGGGGAATCTGTAATATGAACATAGTGGCATTCAGTTAGAATGCGTTCATTCCTAAGTATAGCAGATATAAGCTATAAGGTTGGATTCCTTTTAACCTTCTGTGGCGTAGTGGTAGCGCCTTGACTTAGTAATCAAAAGTCCTTGGTTCGAGTCCCGGTTGGGGTAAAAAATGATTCATGTTTTCACATATGTCATGTTCTTATCTGGTTATTTCATGGCGTGAATGAGATTGGGAATTGAATTAAAAGCTAAAATGAAGCCATGAGTGAGGTAGGGGAATCTGTTATATGAACATATTGGCATTCAGTTAGAATGCGTTCATTCCTAAGTATAGCAGATATAAGCTATAAGGTTGGATTCCTTTTAACCTTCTGTGGTGTAGTGGTAGCGCCTTGACTTAGTAATCAAAAGTCCTTGGTTCAAGTCCCAGTGTAGGTAAAAAATGATTCATGTTTTCACATATGTAATGTGCTTATCTGGTTATTTCATTTCCTGAATGAGATTGGGAATTGAATTAAATGCTAAAATGAAGCCACAACTGAGGTTGGGGAATCTGTAATATGAACATAGTGGCATTCAGTTAGAATGCATTCATTCAAAAGTATAGCAGATATAAGCTATAAGGTTGGGTTCCTTTTAACCTTCTGTGGTGTAGTGGTAGCGCCTTGACTTAGTAGTCATAAGTCCTTGGTTCGAGTCCCGGTCGGGGTAAAAAATGATTCATGTTTTCACATATGTAATGTGCTTATCTGGTTATTTCATGGCCCGAATGAGACTGGGAATTGAATTAAATGCTAAAATGAAGCCACGAGTGAGGTTGGGGAATCTGTAATATGAACATAGTGGCACTCAGTTAGAATGCGTTCATTCCTAAGTATAGCAAATATAAGCTATAAGGTTGGATTCCTTTTAACCTTCTGTGGTGTAGTGGTAGCACCTTGACTTAGTAATCATAAGTCCTTGGTTCGAGTCCCTGTCGGGGTAAATTATGATTCATGTTTTCACATATGTAATGTGCTTATCTGGTTATTTCATGGCCCGAATGAGATTGGAAATTGAATTAAATGCTAAAATGAAGCCACGAGTGAGGTTTGGGAATCTGTAATATGAACATAGTGGCATTCCGTTAGAATGCGTTCATTCTTAGGTATAGCAGATATAAGCTATAAGGTTGGATTCCTTTTAACCTTCTGTGGTGTAGTGGTAGCGCCTTGACTTAGTAATCATAAGTCCTTGGTTCGAGTCCAGGTCGGGATAAAATATGATTCATGTTTTCACATGTGTAATGTGCTTATCTGGTTATTTCATGGCCTGAATGAGATTGGGAATTGAATTAAATGCTAAAATGAAGCCACGAGTGAGGTTGGGGAATCTGTAATATGAACATAGTGGCATTCAGTTAGAATGCGTTCATTCCTAAGTATAGCAAATATAAGCTATAAGGTTGGATTCCTTTTAACCTTCTGTGGTGTAGTGGTAGCGCCTTGACTTAGTAATTATAAGTCCTTGGTTCAAGTCCTGGTCGGGGTAAAAAATGATTCATGTTTTCACATATGTAATGTGCTTATCTGGTTATTTCATGGCCCGAATGAGATTGGGAATTGAATTAAATGCTAAAATGAAGCCATGAGTGAGGTTGGGGAATCTGTAATATAAACATAGTGGCATTCAGTTAGAATGCGCTCATTCCTAAGTATAGCATATATAAGCTATAAGGTTGGATTCCTTTTAACCTTCTGTGGTGTAGTGGTAGCGCCTTGACTTAGTAATCATAAGTCCTTGGTTCGAGTCCAGGTCGGGATAAAATATGATTCATGTTTTCACATATGTAATGTGCTTATCTGGTTATTTCATGGCCCGAATGAGATTGGGAATTGAATTAAATGCTAAAATGAAGCCACGAGTGAGGTTGGTGAATCTGTAATATGAACATAGTGGCATTCAGTTAGAATGCGTTCATTCCTAAGTATAGCAAATATAAGCTATAAGGTTGGATTCCTTTTAACATTCTTTGGTGTAGTGGTAGCGCCTTGACTTAGTAATCATAAGTCCTTGGTTCGAGTCCCGGTCGGGGTAAAAAATGATTCATCTTTTCACATATGTAATGTGCTTATCTGGTTATTTCATGGCCCGAATGAGATTGGGAATTGAATTAAATGCTAAAATGAAGCCACGAGTGAGGTTGGGGAATCTGTAATATAAACATAGTGGCATTCAGTTAGAATGCATTCATTCCTAAGTATAGCAGATATAAGCTATAATGTTGGATTCCTTTTAACCTTCTGTGGCGTAGTCTTAGCGCCTTGACTTAGTAATCATAAGTGCTTGGTTCGAGTCCCGGTCGTTGTAAAAAATGATTCATCTTTTCACATATGTAATGTTCTTATCTGGTTATTTCATGGCCCGAATGAGATTGGGAATTGAATTAAATGCTAAAATGAAGCCACGAGTGAAGTTGGGGAATCTGCAATATGAACATAGTGGCATTCAGTTAGAATGCGTTAATTCCAAAGTATAGCAGATATAAGCTATAAGGTTGGATTCCAATTAACCTTCTGTGGTGTAGTGGTAGCGCCTTGACTTAGTAATCATAAGTCCTTGGTTTGAGTCCCGGTCGGGGCAAAAAAAGATTCATGTTTTCACATATGTAATGTGCTTATCTGATTATTTCATGGCCCGAATGAGATTGGGAATTGAATTAAATGCTAAAATGAAGAAATGAGTGAGGGTGGGGAATCTGTAAAATGAATATAGTGCCATTCAGTTAGAATGCATTCATTCCTAAGTATAGCAGATATAAGCTATAAGGGTGGATTCCTTTTAACCTTCTGTGGTGTAGAGTTAGTGCCCTGACTTAATAATTATAATTCCTTGGTTCGAGTCCCGGTCGGGGTAAAATATGACTCATGTTTTCACATATGTAATGTGATTATCTGGATATTTCATGGCCCGAATGAGATTGGGAATTGAATTAAATGCTAAAATGTAGCTACGAGTTAGGTTGGGGAATCAGTAACATGAACATGGTGGCATTCAGTTAGAATGCGTTCATTCCTAAGTATAGCAGATATAAGCTATAAGGTTGGATTCCTTTTAACCTTCTGTGGTGTAGTGGTAGCGCCTTGACTTAGTAATCATAAGTCCTTGGTTCGAGTCCCGGTCGGGGTAAAAAATGATTCATGTTTTCACATATGTAATGTGCTTATCTGGTTATTTCATGGCCCGAATGAGATTGGGAATTGAATTAAATGCTAAAATGAAGCCACAAGTGAGGTTGGGGAATCTGTTATATGAACATAGTGGCATTCAGTTAGAATGCGTTCATTCCTAAGTAAAGCAGATTTAAGCTATAAGGTTAGATTCCTTTTAACCCTCTGTGGTATAGTGGTAGCGCCTTGACTTAGTAATCATAAGTCCTTGGTTCGAGTCCTGGTCGTGGCAAAAAATGATTCATGTTTTCACATATGTAATGTGCTTATCTGGTTATTTCATGGCCCGAATGAGATTGGGAACTGAATTAAATGCCAAAATGAAGCCACGAGTGAGGTTGGGGAATCTGTAATAAGAACATAGTGGCATTCAGTTGGAATGCATTCATTCCTAAGTACAGCAGATATAAGCTATAAGATTGGATTCTTTTTAACCTTCTGTGGTGTAGTGGTAGCGCCTTGACTTAGTAATCATAAGTCCCTGGTTCGAGTCCCGCTCGGGGAAAAAATGATTCATGTTTGTACATATGTAATGTTCTTATCTGGTTATTTCATGGCCCGAATGAGATTGGGAATTGAATTAAAAGCTAAAATGAAGCCACGAGTGAGGTAGGGGAATCTGTTATATGAACATAGTGGCATTCAGTTAGAATGCGTTCATTCCTAAGTATAGCAGATATAAGCTATAAGGTTGGATTCCTTTTAACCTTCTGTGGTGTAGTGGTAGCGCCTTGACTTAGTAATCATAAGTCCTTGGTTCGAGTCCCAGTGTAGGTAAAAAATGATTCATGTTTTCACATATGTAATGTGCTTATCTGGTTATTTCATGGCCCGAATGAGATTGGGAATTGAATTAAATGCTAAAATGAAGCCACGAGTGAGGTTGGGGAATCTCTAATATGAACATAGTGGCATTTAGTTAGAATGCGTTCATTCCTAAGTATAGCAGATATAAGCTATAAGGTTGGATTCCTTTTAACATTCTGTGGTGTAAGGGTAGCGCCTTGACTTAGTAATCATAAGTCCTTGGTTCGAGTCCCGGTCGGGGTAATAAATGATTCATGTTTTCACATATGTAATGTGCTCATCTGGTTATTTCATGGCCCGAATGAGACTGGGAATTGAATTAAATGCTAAAATGAAGCCACGAGTGAGGTTGGGGAATCTGTAATATGAACATAGTGGCACTCAGTTAGAATGCGTTCATTCCTAAGTATAGCAGATATAAGCTATAAGGTTGGATTCCTTTTAACCTTCTGTGGTGTAGTGGTAGCGCCTTGACTTAGTAATCATAAGTCCTTGGTTCGAGTCCCTGTCGGGGTAAATTATTATTCATGTTTTCACATATGTAATGTGCTTATCTGGTTATTTCATGGCCCGAATGAGATTGCAAATTGAATTAAATGCTAAAATGAAGCCACGAGTGAGGTTTGGGAATCTGTAATATGAACATAGTGGCATTCAGTTAGAATGCGTTCATTCCTAAGTATAGCAAATATAAGCTATAAGATTGGATTCCTTTTAACCTTCTGTGGTGTAGTGGTAGCGCCTTGACTTAGTAATTATAAGTCCTTGGTTCGAGTCCCGGTCGGGGTAAAAAATGATTCATGTTTTCACATATGTAATGTGCTTATCAGGTTATTTCATGGCCCGAATGAGATTGGGAATTGAATTAAATGCTAAAATGAAGCCACGAGTGAGGTTGGGGAATCTGTAATATGAACATAGTGGCATTCAGTTAGAATGCGTTCATTCCTAAGTATAGCAGATATAAGCTATAAGGTTGGATTCCTTTTAACTGTATGTCGTGTAGTGGTAGCGCCTTGACTTAGTAATCAAAAGTCCTTGGTTCGAGTCCTGGTCGGGGTAAAAAATGATTCATGTTTTCATATATGTAATGTGCTTATCTGGTTATTTCATGGCGAGAATTAGATTGGGAATTGAATTAATTGCTAAAATGAAGCCACGAGTGAGGTTGGGGAATCTGTAATATGAACATAGTGGCATTCAGTTAGAATGCGCTCATTCCTAAGTATAGCAGATATAAGCTATAAGGTTAGATTCCTTTTAACCTTCTGTGGTGTAGTGGTAGCGCCTTGACTTAGTAATCATAAGTCCTTGGTTCGAGTCCCGGTCGGGGTAAAAAATTATTCATCTTTTCACATATGTAATGTGCTTATCTGGTTATTTCATGGCCCGAATGAGATTGGGAATTGAATTAAAAGCTAAAATGAAGCCACGAGTGAGGTTGGGGAATCTGTAATATGAAGATAGTGGCATTCAGTTAGAATGCGTTCATTCCTAAGTATAGCAGCTATAAGCTATAAGGTTGGATTCCTTTTAACCTTCTGTGGTGTAGTGGTAGCGCCTTGACTTAGTAATCATAAGTCCTTGGTTCGAGACCCGCTCGGGGTAAAAAATGATTCATGTTTTCACATATGTAATGTGCTTATAACTGATTATTTCATAGCGTGAATGAGATTGGGAATTGAATTAAATGCTAAAATGAAGCCACGAGTGAGGTTGGGGAATCTGTAATATGAACATGGTGGCATTCAGTTAGAATGCGTTCATTCCTAAGTATAGCAGATATAAGCTATAAGGTTGGATTCCTTTTAACCTTTTGTGGTGTAGTGGTAGCGCCTTGACTTAGTAATCATAAGTCCTTGGTTCGAGTCCCAGTCGGGGTAAAAAATGATTCATGTTTTCACATATGTAATGTGCTTATATGGTTCTTTCATGGCCCGAATGAAATTGGGAATTGAATTAAATGCTAAAATGAAGCCACGAGTGAGGTTGGGGAATTTGTAATATGAACATAGTGGCATTCAATTAGAATGCGTTCATTCCTAAGTATAGCAGATATAAGCAATAAGGTTGGAATCCTATTAACCTTTTGTGGTGTAGTCGTAGCGCCTTGACTTAGTAATCATAAGTCCTTGGTTCGAGTCCCGGTCGGGGTAAAAAATGATTCATCTTTTCACATATGTAATGTTCTTATCTGGTTATTTCATGGCCCGAATGAGATTGGGAATTGAATTAAATGCTAAAATGAAGCCACGAGTGAGGTTGGGTAATCTATAATATGAACATAGTGGCATTCAGTTAGAATGCGTTCATTCCTAAGTATAGCAGATATAAGCTATAAGGCTGGATTTCTTTTAACCTTCTGTGGTGTAGTGGTAGCGCCTTGACTTAGTAATCATAAGTCCTTGGTTCGAGTCCCGGTCGGGGTAAAATATGATTCATGTTTACACATATGTACTGTGCTTATCTGGTTATTTCATGGCCCGAATGAGATTGGGAATTGAATTAAATGCTAAAATGAAGCCACGAGTGAGGTTGGGGAATCTGTAATATGAACATAGTATCATTCAGTTAGAATGCGTTCATTCCTAAGTATAGCAAATATAAGCTATAAGGTTGGATTCCTTTTAACCTTCTGTGGTGTAGTGGTAGCGCCTTGACTTTGTAATCATAAGTCCTTGGTTCTAGTCCTGGTCGGGGTAAAAAATGATTCATGTTTTCATATATGTAATGTGCTTATCTGGTTATTTCATGGCGCGAATTAGATTGAGAATTGAATTAAATGCTAAAATGAAGCCACGAGTGAGGTTGGGGAATCTGTAATATGAACATAGTGGCATTCAGTTAGAATGCGCTCATTCCTAAGCATAGTAGATATAAGCTATAAGGTAAGATTCCTTTTAACCTTCTGTGGTGTAGTGGTAGCGGCTTGACTTAGTAATCATAAGTCCTTGGTTCGAGTCCCGGTAGGGGTAAAAAATGATTCATCTTTTCACATATGTAATGTGCTTATCTGGTTATTTCATGGCCCGAATGAGATTGGGAATTGAATTAAATGCTAAAATGAAGCCACGAGTGAGGTTGGGGAATCTGTAATATGAACATAGTGGCATTCAGTTAGAATGCGTTCATTCCTAAGTATAGCAGATATAAGCAATAATGTTGGATTCCTTTTAACCTTCTGTGGCGTAGTCGTAGCGCCTTGACTTAGTAATCATAAGTCCTTGGTTCGAGTCCCGGTCGGGGTAAAAAATGATTCATCTTTTCACATATGTAATGTTCTTATCTGGTTATTTCATGGCCCGAATGAGATTGGGAATTGAATTAAATGCTAAAATGAAGCCACGAGTGAGGTTGGGGAATCTGTAATATGAACATAGTGGCATTCAGTTAGAATGCGTTCATTCCTAAGTATAGCAGATATAAGCTATAAGGTTGGATTCCTTTTAACCTTCTGTGGTGTAGTGGTAGCGCCTTGACTTAGTAATCATAAGTCCTTGGTTTGAGTCCCGGTCGTAGCCAAAAAAGATTCATGTTTTCACATATGTAATGTGCTTATCTGGTTATTTCATGGCCCGGATGAGATTGGGAATTGAATTAAAAGCTAAAATGAATCCATGAGTGAGGTTGGGGAATCTGTAATATGAAAATAGAGGCATTCAGTTAGAATGCATTCATTCCTAAGCATAGCAGATATAGGCTATAAGGTTGGATTCCTTTTAACCTTCTGTGGTGTAGTGGTAGCGCCTTGACTTAGTAATCATAAGTCCTTGGTTCGAGTCCCGGTCGGGATAAAAAATGATTCATGTTTTCACATATGTATTGTGCTTATCTGGTTATTTCATGGCCCGAATGAGACTGGGAATTGAATTAAATGCTAAAATGAAGCCACGAGTGAGGTTGGGGAATCTGTAATATGAACATAATGGCACTCAGTTAGAATGCGTTCATTCCTAAGTATAGCAGATATAAGCTATAAGGTTGGATTCCTTTTAACCTTCTGTGGTGTAGTGGTAGCACCTTGACTTAGTAATCATAAGTCCTTGGTTCGAGTCCCAGTCGGGGTAAATTATGATTCATGTTTTCACATATATAATGTGCTTATCTGGTTATTTCATGGCCCGAATGAGATTGGAAATTGAATTAAATGCTAAAATGAAGCCACGAGTGAGGTTGGGGAATCTGTAATATGAACATAGTGGCATTCCGTTAGAATGCGTTCATTCCTAAGTATAGCAGATATAAGCTATAAGGTTGGATTTCTTTTAACCTTCTGTGGTGTAGTGGTAGCGCCTTGACTTAATAATCATAAGTCCTTGGTTCGAGTCCAGGTCGGGATAAAATATGATTCATGTTTTCACATATGTAATGTGCTTATCTGGTTATTTCATGGCCCGAATGAGATTGGGAATTGAATTAAATGCTAAAATGAAGCTACGAGTGAGGTTGGGGAATCTATAATATGAACATAGTGGCATTCAGTTAGAATGCGTTCATTCCTAAGTATAGCAAATATAAGCTATAAGGTTGGATTCCTTTTAACCTTCTGTGGTGTAGTGGTAGCGCCTTGACTTAGTAATTATAAGTCCTTGGTTCGAGTCCTGGTCGGGGTAAAAAATGATTCATGTTTTCACATATGTAATGGGCTTATCTGGTTATTTCATGGCCCGAATGAGATTGGGAATTGAATTAAATGCTAAAATGAAGCCACGAGTGAGGTTGGGGAATCTGTAATATGAACATAGTGGCATTCAGTTAGAATGCGCTCATTCCTAAGTATAGCAGATATAAGCTATAAGGTTGGATTCCTTTTAACCTTCTGTGGTGTAGTGGTAGAGCCTTCACTTAGTAATCATAAGTCCTTGGTTCGAGTCCCGGTCGGGGTAAAAAATGATTCATCTTTTCACATATGTAAGTGCTTATCTGGTTATTTCATGGCCCGAATGAGACTGGGAATTGAATTAAATGCTAAAATGAAGCCACGAGTGAGGTTGGGGAATCTGTAATATGAACATAGTGGCATTCAGATAGAATGCGTTCATTCCTAAGTATAGCAGATATAAGCTATAAGGTTGGATTCCTTTTAACCTTCTGTGGTGTAGTGGTAACGCCTTGACTTAGTAAGTATAAGTCCTAGGTTCGAGTCCCGGTCGGGGTAAAAAATGATTCATGTTTTCACATATGTAATGTGCTCTGTTATTTAATGCCCCAAATGAGATTGGGAATTGAATTAATTGCTAAAATGAAGCCAAGAGTGAGGTTGGGGAATCTGTAATATGAACATAGTGGCACTCACTTAGAATGCGTTCATTCCTAAGTATAGTATATATAAGCTATAAGGTTGGATTCCTTTTAACCTTCTGTGCTGTAGTGGTAGCACCTTGATTTAGTAATCATAAGTCCTAGGTTCGAGTCTCGGTCGGGGTAAAAAATGATTCATATTTTCACATATTTGATGTTCTCATCTGGATATATCATGGCCCGAATGAGATTGGGAATTGAATTAAATGCTAAAATGAAGCCACGAGTGAGGTTGGGGAATCTGCAATATGAACATAGTGGCACTCAGTTTGAATGCGTTCATTCCTAAGTATAGCGGATATAAGCTATAAGGTTGGATTCCTTTTAACCTTCTGTGGTGTAGTGGTAGCGCCTTGACTTAGTAATCACAAGTCCTTGGTTCGAGTCCCGGTCGGGGTAAAATATGATTCATGTTTACACATATGTAATGTGCTTATCAGGTTATTTCATGGCCCGAATGAAATTGGGAATTGAATTAAACGCTAAAATGAAGCCACGAGTGAGGTTGGGGAATCTGTAATATGAACATAGTGGCATTCAGTTAGAATGCGTTCATTCCTAAGTATAGCAAATATAAGCTATAAGGTTGGATTCCTTTTAACTGTATGTCGTGTAGTGGTAGCGCCTTGACTTAGTAATCAAAAGTCCTTGGTTCGAGTCCCGGTCGGGGTAAAAAATGATTCATGTTTTCATATATGTAATGTGCTTATCTGGTTATTTCATGGCGCGAATTAGATTGGGAATTGAATTAAATGCTAAAATGAAGCCACGAGTGAGGTTGGGGAATCTGTAATATGAACATAGTGGCATTCAGTTAGAATGCGCTCATTCATAACTATAGCAGATATAAGCTATAAGGTTAGATTCCTTTTAACCTTCTGTGGTGTAGTGGTAGCGCCTTGACTTAGTAATCATAAGTCCTTGGTTCGAGTCCCGGTCGGGGTAAAAAATTATTCATCTTTTCACATATGTAATGTGCTTATCTGGTTATTTCATGGCCCAAATGAGATTGGGAATTGAATTAAATGCTAAAATGAAGCCACGAGTGAGGTTGGGGAATCTGTAATATGAACATAGTGGCATTCAGTTAGAATGCGTTCATTCCTAAGTATAGCAGATATAAGCTATAAGGTTGGATTCCTTTTAACCTTCTGTGGTGTAGTGGTAGCGCCTTGACTTAGTAATCATAAGTCCTTGGTTCGAGACCCGCTCGGGGTAAGAAATGATTCATGTTTTCACATATGTAATGTGCTTATAACTGATTATTTCATAGCGTGAATGAGATTGGGAATTGAATTAAATGCTAAAATGAAGCCACGAGTGAGGTTGGGGAATCTGTAATATGAACATGGTGGCATTCAGTTAGAATGCGTTCATTCCTAAGTATAGCAGATATAAGCTATAAGGTTGGATTCCTTTTAACCTTTTGTGGTGTAGTGGTGGCGCCTTGACTTAGTAATCATAAGTCCTTGGTTCGAGTCCCAGTCGGGGTAAAAAATGATTCATGTTTTCACATATGTAATGTGCTTATCTGGTTATTTCATGGCCCGAATGAAATTGGGAATTGAATTAAATGCTAAAATGAAGCCACGAGTGAGGTTGGGGAATCTGTAATATGAACATAGTGGCATTCAATTAGAATGCGTTCATTCCTAAGTATAGCAGATATAAGCTATAAGGTTGGAATCCTATTAACCTTTTGTGGTGTAGTCGTAGCGCCTTGACTTAGTAATCATAAGTCCTTGGTTCGAGTCCCGGTCGGGGTAAAAAATGATTCATCTTTTCACATATGTAATGTTCTTATCTGGTTATTTCATGGCCCGGAAGAGATTGGGAATTGAATTAAATGCTAAAATGAAGCCACGAGTGAGGTTGGGGAATCTGTAATATGAACATAGTGGCATTCAGTTAGAATGCGTTCATTCCTAAGTATAGCAGATATAAGCTATAAGGCTGGATTCCTTTTAACCTTCTGTGGTGTAGTGGTAGCGCCTTGACTTAGTAATCATAAGTCCTTGGTTCCAGTCCTGGTAGGGGTAAAAACTGATTCATGTTTTCATATATGTAATGTGCTTATCTGGTTATTTCATGGCGCGAATTAGATTGGGAATTGAATTAAATGCTAAAATGAAGCCACGAGTGAGGTTGGGGAATCTGTAATATGAACATAGAGGCATTCAGTTAGAATGCGCTCATTCCTAAGCATAGTAGATATAAGCTATAAGGTAAGATTCCTTTTAACCTTCTGTGGTGTAGTGGTAGCGGCTTGACTTAGTAATCATAAGTCCTTGGTTCGAGTCCCGGTAGGGGTAAAAAATGATTCATCTTTTCACATATGTAATGTGCTTATCTGGTTATTTCATGGCCCGAATGAGATTGGGAATTGAATTAAATGCTAAAAAGAAGCCACGAGTGACGTTGGGGAATCTGTAATATGAACATAGTGGCATTCAGTTAGAATGCGTTCATTCCTAAGTATAGCAGATATAAGCAATAATGTTGGATTCCTTTTAACCTTCTGTGGCGTAGTCGTAGCGCCTTGACTTAGTAATCATAAGTCCTTGGTTTGAGTCCCGGTCGGGGTAAAAAATGATTCATCTTTTCACATATGTAATGTTCTTATCTGGTTATTTCATGGCCCGAATGAGATTGGGAATTGAATTAAATGCTAAAATGAAGCCACGAGTGAGGTTGGGGAATCTGTAATATGAACATAGTGGCATTCAGTTAGAATGCGTTCATTCCTAAGTATAGCAGATATAAGCTATAAGGTTGGATTCCTTTTAACCTTCTGTGGTGTAGTGGTAGCGCCTTGACTTAGTAATCATAAGTCCTTGGTTTGAGTCCCAGTCGGAGCCAAAAAAGATTCATGTTTTCACATATGTAATGTGCTTATCTGGTTATTTCATGGCCCGGATGAGATTGGGAATTGAATTAAAAGCTAAAATGAATCCATGAGTGAGGTTGGGGAATCTGTAATATGAATATAGAGGCATTCAGTTAGAATGCATTCATTCCTAAGTATAGCAGATATAAGCTATAAGGTTGGATTCCTTTTAACCTTCTGTGGTGTAGTGGTAGCGCCTTGACTTAATAATCATAAGTCCTTGGTTCGAGTCCCGGTCGGGGTAAAAAATGATTCATGTTTTCACATATGTATTGTGCTTATCTGGTTATTTCATGGCACGAATGAGACTGGGTATTGAATTAAATGCTAAAATGAAGCCACGAGTGAGGTTGGGGAATCTGTAATATGAACATAGTGGCATTCAGTTAGAATGCGTTCATTCCTAAGTATAGCAAATATAAGCTATAAGGTTGGATTCCTTTTAACCTTCTGTGGTGTAGTGGTAGCGCCTTGACTTAGTAATTATAAGTCCTTGGTTCGAGTCCTGGTCGGGGTAAAAAATGATTCATGTTTTCACATATGTAATGGGCTTATCTGGTTATTTCATGGCCCGAATGAGATTGGGAATTGAATTAAATGCTAAAATGAAGCCACGAGTGAGGTTGGGGAATCTGTAATATGCACATAGTGGCATTCAGTTAGAATGCGTTCATTCCTAAGTATAGCAGATATAAGCTATAAGGTCGGATTCCATTTAACATCCTGTGGTGTAGTGGTAGAGCCTTGACTTAATAATCATAAGTCCTTGGTTTGAGTCCCGGTCGGGGCAAAAAAAGATTCATGTTTTCACATATGTAATGTGCTTATCTGATTATTTCATGGCCCGAATGAGATTGGGAATTGAATTAAATGATAAAATGAAGCCATGAGTGAGGTTGGGGAATCTGTAATATGAAAATAGTGGCATTCAGTTAGAATGCATTCATTCCTAAGTATAGCAGATATAAGCTAGAAGGTTGGATTCCTTTTAACCTTCTGTGGTGTTGTGTTAGTGCCCTGACTTAATAATTATAATTCCTTGGTTCGAGTCCCGTTCGGGGTAAAATATGACTCATGTTTTCACATATTTAATGTGCTTACCTGGATATTTCATGGCCCGAATGAGATTGTTAATTGAATTAAATGCTAAAATTTAGCCACGAGTGAGGTTGGGGAATCAGTAACATGAACATGGTGGCATTCAGTTAGAATGCGTTCATTCCTAAGTATAGCAGATATAAGCTATAAGGTTGGATTCCTTTTAACCTTCTGTGGTGTAGTGGTAGCGCCTTGACTTAGTAATCATAAGTCCTTGGTTAGAGTCCCGGTCGGGGTAAAAAATGATTCATGTTTTCACATATGTAATGTGCTTATCTGGTTATTTCATGGCCCGAATGAGATTGGGAATTGAATTAAAAGCTAAAATGAAGCCACGATTGAGGTTGGGGAATCTGTAATATGAACATAGTGTCATACAGTTAGAATGTGTTCATTCCTAAGTATAGCAGATATAAGCTATAAGGTTGGATTCCATTTAACATTCTGTGGTGTAGTGGTAGCGCCTTGACTTAGTAATCATAAGTCCTTGGTTCGAGTCCCGGTCGGGGTAAATAATGATTCATGTTTTAACATATGTATTGTGCTTATCTGGTTATTTCATGGCCCGATTGAGATTGGGAATTGAATTAAATGCTAAAATGAAGCTACGAGTGAGGTTGGGGAATCTGTTATATGAACATAGTGGCATTCAGTTAGAATGCGTTTATTCCTAAGTAAAGCAGATTTAAGCTATAAGGTTAGATTCCTTTTAACCCTCTGTGGTATAGTGGTAGCGCCTTGACTTAGTAATCATAAGTCCTTGGTTCAAGTCCCGGTCGGGGTAAATAATGATTCATGTTTTAACATATGTAATGTGCTTATCTGGTTATTTCATGGCCCGAATGAGATTGGGAATTGAATTAAATGCTAAAATGAAGCCACGAGTGAGGTTGGGGAATCTGTAATATGAACATAGTGGCATTCAGTTAGAATGCGTTCATTCCTAAAGTATAGTAGATATAAGCTATAAGGCTGGATTCCTTTTAACCTTCTGTGGTGTAGTGGTAGCGCCTTGACTTAGTAATCATAAGTCCTTGGTTCGGGTCCCGGTCGGGGTAAAAAATGATTCATGTTTTCACATATGTAATGTGCTTATCTGGTTATTTCATGGCCCGAATGAGATTGGGAATTGAAATAAAAGCTAAAATGAAGCCACGAGAGAGGTTGGGGAATCTGTAATATTAACATAGTGGCATTCAGTTAGAATGCGTTCATTCCTAAGTATAGCAGATATAAGCTATAAGGTTGGATTCCTTTTAACCTTCTGTGGTGTAGTGGTAGCGCCTTGACTTAGTAATCATAAGTCCTTGGTTCGAGTTCTGGTCGGGGTAAAATATTATTCATGTTTTCACATATGTAATGTGCTTATCTGGATATTTCATGGCCCGAATGAGATTGGGAATTGAATTAAATGCTAAAATGTAGCCACGAGTGAGGTTGGGGAATCTGTAATATGAACATGGTGCCATTCAGTTAGAATGCGTTCATTCCAAACTATAGCAGATATAAGCTATAAATCTGGATTCCTTTTAACCTTCTGTGGTGTAGTGGTAGCGCCTTGACTTAGTAATCATAAATCATTGGTTCGAGTCCCGGTCGGGGTAAAAAATGATTCATGTTTTCACAAAAGTAATATGCTTATCTGGTTATTTCATGACCCGAATGAGATTGGGAATTGAATTAAAAGCTAAAATGAAGCCACGAGTGAGGCTGGGGAATCTGTAGTATGAACATAGTGGCATTCAGTTAGAATGCGTTCATTCCTAAGTATAGCAGATATAAGCTATAAGGATGGAATCCTATTTACCTTCTGTGGTGTATTGGTAGCGCCTTGACTTAGTAATCATAAGTCCTTGGTTCGTGTCCCGGTCGGGGTAAAAAAATGATTCATGTTTTCACATATGTAATGTGCTTATCTGGTTATTTCATGGCCCAAATGAGATTGGGAATTGAATTAAATGCTAAAATGAAGCCACGAGTGAGGTTGGGGAATCTGTAATATGAACATAGTGGCATTCAGTTAGAATGCATTCATTCCTAAGTATAGCAAATATAAGTTATAAGGATGGATTCCTTTTTACCTTCTGTGGTGTAGTGGTAGTGCCTTGACTTAGTAATCATAAGTCCTTGGTTCGAGTCTTGGTCGGGGTAAAAAATGATTCATGTTTTCACATATATAATGTGCTTATCTAGTTATTTCATGGCCCGAATGAGATTGGGAATTGAATTAAATGCTAAAATGAAGCCACAAGTGAGGTTGGGGTATCTGTAATATGAACATAGTGGCATTCAGTTAGAATGCGTTCATTCCTAAGTATAGCAGATATAAGCTATAAGGTTGGATTCCATTTAACCTTCTGTGGTGTAGTGGTAGCGCCTTGAATTAGTAATCATAAGTCCTTGGTTCGAGTCCCGGTCGGGGTAAATGATGATTCACGTTTTCACATATGTAATGTGCTTATCTGGTTATTTCATGGCCCGAATGAGATTTGGAATTGAATTAAATGCTAAAATGAAGCCACGAGTGAGGTTGGGGAATCTGTAATAAGAACATAGTGGCATTTAGTTAGAATGCATTCATTCCTAAGTATAGCAGATATAAGCTATAAGGTTGGATTCCTTTTAACCTTCTGTTGTGTAGTTATAGCGCGTTGACTTAGTAATCATAAGTCCTTGGTTCGAGTCCCGGTCGGGGTAAAAAATGATTCATGTTTTCACATATGTATTGTGCTTATCTGGTTATTTCATGGCCCGAATGAGATTGGGAATTGAATTAAATGCAAAAATGAAGCCACAAGTAAGGTTGGGGAATCTGTAATATGAACATAGTGGCACTCACTTAGAATGCGTTCATTCCTAAGTATAGCATATATAAGCTATAAGGTTGGATTCCTTTTAACCTTCTGTGCTGTAGTGGTAGCACCTTGACTTAGTAATCATAAGTCCTAGGTTCGAGTCTCGGTCGGGGTAAAAAAAGATTCATATTTTCACATATTAGATGTTCTTATCTGGATATATCATGGCCCGAATGAGATTGGGAATTGAATTAAATGCTAAAATGAAGCCACGAGTGAGGTTGGGGAATCTGCAATATGAACATAGTAGCATTCAGTTAGAATGCTTTCATTCCTATGTATAGCAGATATAAGCTATAAGGTTGGATTCCTTTTAACCTTCTGCGGTGTAGTGGTAGCGCCTTGACTTAGTAATCATAAGTCCTAGGTTAGAGTCCCGGTTGGGGTAAAAAATGATTCAAGTATTCACATATGTAATGTGCTTATCTGGTTATATCATGGCCCAAATGAGATTGGGAATTGAACTAAATGCTAAAATGAAGCCACGAGTGAGGTTGGGGAATCTGTAATATGAAAATAGTGGCATTCATTTAGAATGCGTTCATTCCTAAGTATAGCAGATATAAGCTATAAGGCTGGATTCCTTTTAACCTTCTGTGGTGTAGTGGTAGCGCCTTGACTTAGTAATTATAAGTCCTATGTTCGAGTCCCGGTCGGGGTAAAAAATGATTCATGTTTTCACATATGTAATGTTCCTATCTGGTTATTTCATAGCCCGAATGAGATTGGGAATTGAATTAAATGCTAAAATGAAGCCACGAGTGAGGTTGGGGAATCTGTTATATGAACATAGTGGCATTCAGTTAGAATGCGTTCATTCCTAAGTAAAGCAGATTTAAGCTATAAGGTTAGATTCCTTTTAACCCTCTGTGGTATAGTGGTAGAGCCTTGACTTAGTAATCATAAGTCTTTGGTTCGAGTCCTGGTCGTGGTAAAAAATGATTCATGTTTTCACATATGTAATGTGCTTATCTGGTTATTTCATGGCCAGAATGAGATTGGGAATTGAATTAAAAGCTAAAATGAAGCCTCGGGTGAGGTTGGGGAATCTGTAATATGAACATAGTGGCATTCAGTTAGAATGCGTTCATTCCTAAGTATAGCAGATATAAGCTATAAGGTTGGAATCCTATTTACCTTTTGTGGTGTATTGGTAGCGCCTTGACTTAATAATCCTAAGTCCTTGGTTCGTGTCCCGGTCGGGATAAAAAAATGATTCATGTTTTCACATATGTAATGTGCTTATCTGGTTATTTCATGGCCCGAATGAGATTGGGAATTGAATTAAATGCTAAAATGAAGCCACGAGTGAGGTTGGGGAATCTGTAATATGAACATAGTGGCACTCACTTAGAATGCGTTCATTCCTAAGTATAGCATATATAAGCTATAAGGTTGGATTCCTTTTAACCTTCTGTGCTGTAGTGGTAGCACCTTGACTTAGTAATCATAAGTCCTAGGTTCGAGTCTCGGTCGGGGTAAAAAAAGATTCATATTTTCACATATTAGATGTTCTTATCTGGATATATCATGGCCCGAATGAGATTGGGAATTGAATTAAATGCTAAAATGAAGCCACGAGTGAGGTTGGGGAATCTGCAATATGAACATAGTGGCATTCAGTTAGAATGCTTTCATTCCTATGTATAGCGGATATAAGCTATAAGGTTGGATTCCTTTTAACCTTCTGCGGTGTAGTGGTAGCGCCTTGACTTAGTAATCATAAGTCCTAGGTTAGAGTCCCGGTTGGGGTAAAAAATGATTCAAGTATTCACATATGTAATGTGCTTATCTGGTTATATCATGGCCCAAATGAGATTGGGAATTGAACTAAATGCTAAAATGAAGCCACGAGTGAGGTTGGGGAATCTGTAATATGAAAATAGTGGCATTCATTTAGAATGCGTTCATTCCTAAGTATAGCAGATATAAGCTATAAGGCTGGATTCCTTTTAACCTTCTGTGGTGTAGTGGTAGCGCCTTGACTTAGTAATTATAAGTCCTATGTTCGAGTCCCGGTCGGGGTTAAAAATGATTCATGTTTTCACATATGTAATGTGTTCGAGTCCCGGTCGGGGTAAATAATGATTCATGTTTTCACATATGTAATGTGCTTATCTGGTTATTTCATGGCCCGAATGAGATTTGGAATTGAATTAAATGCTAAAATGAAGCCACGAGTGAGGTTGGGGAATCTGTAATAAGAACATAGTGGCATTCAGTTAGAATGCGTTCATTCCTAAGTATAGCAGATATAAGCTATAAGGTTGGATTCCTTTTAACCTTCTGTGGTGTAGTGGTAGCGCCTTGACTTAGTAATCATAAGTCCTAGGTTAGAGTCCCGGTTGGGGTAAAAAATGATTCAAGTATTCACATATGTAATGTGCTTATCTGGTTATATCATGGCCCAAATGAGATTGGGAATTGAACTAAATGCTAAAATGAAGCCACGAGTGAGGTTGGGGAATCTGTAATATGAAAATAGTGGCATTCATTTAGAATGCGTTCATTCCTAAGTATAGCAGATATAAGCTATAAGGCTGGATTCCTTTTAACCTTCTGTGGTGTAGTGGTAGCGCCTTGACTTAGTAATTATAAGTCCTATGTTCGAGTCCCGGTCGGGGTAAAAAATGATTCATGTTTTCACATATGTAATGTTCCTATCTGGTTATTTCATAGCCCGAATGAGATTGGGAATTGAATTAAATGCTAAAATGAAGCCACGAGTGAGGTTGGGGAATCTGTTATATGAACATAGTGGCATTCAGTTAGAATGCGTTCATTCCTAAGTAAAGCAGATTTAAGCTATAAGGTTAGATTCCTTTTAACCCTCTGTGGTATAGTGGTAGAGCCTTGACTTAGTAATCATAAGTCTTTGGTTCGAGTCCTGGTCGTGTTAAAAAATGATTCATGTTTTCACATATGTAATGTGCTTATCTGGTTATTTCATGGCCAGAATGAGATTGGGAATTGAATTAAATGCTAAAATGAAGCCACGAGTGAGGTTGGGGAATCTGTAATATGAACATAGTGGCATTCAGTTAGAATGCGTTCATTCCTAAGTATAGCAGATATAAGCTATAAGGTTGGAATCCTATTAACCTTTTGTGGTGTATTGGTAGCGCCTTGACTTAATAATCCTAAGTCCTTGGTTCGTGCCCCGGTCGGGATAAAAAAATGATTCATGTTTTCACATATGTAATGTGCTTATCTGGTTATTTCATGGCCCGAATGAGATTGGGAATTGAATTAAATGCTAAAATGAAGCCACGAGTGAGGTTGGGGAATTTGTTATATGAACATAGTGGCATTCAGTTAGAATGCGTTCATTCCTAAGTATAGCAGATATAAGCTATAAGGTTGGATTCCTTTTAACCTTCTGTGGCGTAGTGGTAGCGCCTTGACTTAGTAATCATAAGTCCTTGGTTCGAGTCCCGGTCGGGGTAAAAAATGATTCATGTTTTCACATATGTCATGTTCTTATCTGGTTATTTCATGTCCCGAATGAGATTGGGAATTGAATTAAAAGTTAAAATGAAGCCACAGCTGAGGTTGGGGAATCTGTAATATGAACATAGTGGCATTAAGTTAGAATGCGTTCATTCCTAAGTATAGAAGATGTAAGCTATAAGGTTGGATTCCTTTTAACCTTCTGTGGTGTAGTGGTAGCGCCTTGACTTAGTAATCATAAGTCCTTTGTTCGAGTCCCAGTCGTGGTAAAAAATGATTCATGTTTTCACAAATGTAATGTGCTTATCTGGTTATTTCATGGCCCGAATGAGATTGGGAATTGAATTAAATGCTAAAATGAAGCCACAACTGAGGTTGGGGAATCTGTAATATGAACATAGTGGCATTCAGTTAGAATGCGTTCATTCCTAAGTATAGCAGATATAAGCTATAAGGTTGGATTCCTTTTATCCTTCTGTGGTGTAGTGGTAGCGCCTTGACTTAGTAATCATAAGTCCTTGGTTCGAGTCCCGGTCGGGGTAAAAAAATGATTCATGTTTTCACATATGTAATGTGCTTATCTGGTTACTTCATGGCCCAAATGAGATTGGGAATTGAATTAAATGCTAAAATGAAGCCACGAGTGAGGTTGGGGAATCTGTAATATGAACATAGTGGCTTTCAGTTAGAATGCATTCATTCCTAAGTATAGCAAATATAAGCTAAAAGGTTGGATTCCTTTTTACCTTCTGTGGTGTAGTGGTAGTGCCTTGACTTAGTAATCATAAGTCCTTGGTTCGTGTCTTGGTCGGGGTAAAAAATGATTCATGTTTTCACATATATAATGTGCTTATCTAGTTATTTCATGGCCCGAATGAGATTGGGAATTGAATTAAATGCTAAAATGAAGCCACGAGTGAGGTTGGGGAATCTGTAATATGAACATAGTGGCATTCAGGTAGAATGCGTTCATTCCTAAGTATAGCAGATATAAGCTATAAGGTTGGATTCCATTTAACCTTTCTTTGGTGTAGTGGTAGCGCCTTGAATGAGTAATCATAAGTCCTTGGTTCGAGTCCCGGTCGGGGTAAATAATGATTCATGTTTTCACATATGTAATGTGCTTATCTGGTTATTTCATGGCCCGAATGAGATTTGGAAATGAATTAAATGCTAAAATGAAGCCACGAGTGAGGTTGGGGAATCTGTAATAAGAACATAGTGGCATTTAGTTAGAATGCATTCATTCCTAAGTATAACAGATATAAGCTATAAGGTTGGATTCCTTTTAACCTTCTGTTGTGTAGTTATAGCGCGTTGACTTAGTAATCATAAGTCCTTGGTTCGAGTCCCGGTCGGGGTAAAAAATGATTCATGTTTTCACATATGTATTGTGCTTATCTGGTTATTTCATGGCCCGAATGAGATTGGGAATTGAATTAAATGCTAAAATGAAGCCACAAGTAAGGTTGGGGAATCTGTAATATGAACATAGTGGCATTCAGTTAGAATGCGTTCATTCCTAAGTATAGCAGATATAAGCTATAAGGTTGGATTCCTTTTAACCTTCTGTGGTGTAGTGGTAACGCCTTGACTTAGTAAGTATAAGTCCTAGGTTCGAGTCCCGGTCGTGGTAAAAAATGATTCATGTTTTCACATATGTAATGTGCTTATCTTGTTATTTAATGCCCCAAATGAGCTTGGGAATTGAATTAATTGCTAAAATGAAGCCAAGAGTGAGGTTGGGGAATCTGTAATATGAACATAGTGGCACTCACTTAGAATGCGTTCATTCCTAATTATAGCATATATAAGCTATAAGGTTGGATTCCTTTTAACCTTCTGTGCTGTAGTGGTAGCACCTTGACTTAGTAATCATAAGTCCTAGGTTCGAGTCTCGGTCGGGGTAAAAAAAGATTCATATTTTCACATATATGATGTTCTTATCTGGATATATCATGGCCCAAATGAGATTGGGAATTGAATTAAATGCTAAATTGAAGCCACGAGTGAGGTTGGGGAATCTGCAATATGAACATAGTGGCATTCAGTTAGAATGCTTTCATTCCTAAGTATAGCGGATATAAGCTATAAGGTTGGATTCCTTTTAACCTTCTGCGGTGTAGTGGTAGCGCTTGACTTAGTAATCATAAGTCCTAGGTTAGAGTCCCGGTTGGGGTAAAAAATGATTCAAGTATTCACATATGTAATGTGCTTATCTGGTTATATCATGGCCCAAATGAGATTGGGAATTGAACTAAATGCTAAAATGAAGCCACGAGTGAGGTTGGGGAATCTGTAATATGAAAATAGTGGCATTCATTTAGAATGCGTTCATTCCCAAGTATAGCAGATATAAGCTATAAGGCTGGATTCCTTTTAACCTTCTGTGGTGTAGTGGTAGCGCCTTGACTTAGTAATTATAAGTCCTATGTTCGAGTCCCGGTCGGGGTAAAAAATGATTCATGTTTTCACATATGTAATGTTCCTATCTGGTTATTTCATGGCCCGAATGAGATTGGGAATTGAATTAAATGCTAAAATGAAGCCACGAGTGAGGTTGGGGAATCTGTAAATGAACATAGTGGCATTCAGTTAGAATTCGTTCATTCCTAAGTATAGCAGATATAAGCTATAAGGTTAGATTCCTTTTAACCTTCTGTGGTGTAGTGGTAGCGCCTTGACTTAGTAATCACAAGTCCTTAGTTCAAGTCCCGGTCGGGGTAAAATATGATTCATGTTTACACATATGTAATGTGCTTATCAGGTTATTTCATGGCCCGAATGAGATTGGGAATTGAATTAAATGCTAAAATGAAGCCACGAGTGAGGTTGGGGAATCTGTAATATGAACATAGTGGCATTCAGTTAGAATGCGTTCATTCCTAAGTATAGCAAATATAAGCTATAAGGTTGGATTCCTTTTAACCTTCTGTCGTGTAGTGGTAGCGCCTTGACTTAGTAATCATAAGTCCTTGGTTCGAGTCCCGGTCGGGGTAAAAAATGATTCATCTTTTCACATATGTAATGTGCTTATCTGGTTATTTCATGGCCCGAATGAGATTGGGAATTGAATTAAATGCTAAAATGAAGCCACGAGTGAGGTTGGGGAATCTGTAATATGAACATATTGGCATTCAGTTAGAATGCGCTCATTCCTAAGAATAGCAGATATAAGCTATAAGGTTAGATTCCTTTTAACCTTCTGTGGTGTAGTGGTAGCGCCTTGACTTAGTAATCATAAGTCCTTGGTTTGAGTCCCGGTCGGGGTAAAAAATGATTCATCTTTTCACATATGTAATGTGCTTATCTGGTTATTTCATGGCCCGAATGAGATTGGGAATTGAATTAAATGCTAAAATGAAGCCACGAGTGAGGTTGGGGAATCTGTAATATGAACATAGTGGCATTCAGTTAGAATGCGTTCATTCCTAAGTATAGCAGATATAAGCTATAATGTTGGATTCCTTTTAAACTTCTGTGGCGTAGTCGTAGCGCCTTGACTTAGTAATCATAAGTCCTTGGTTCGAGTCCCTGTCGGGGTAAAATATGATTCATGTTTTCACATATGCAATGTGCTTATCTGGATATTTCATGGCCCGAATGAGATTTGGAATTGAATTAAATGCTAAAATGTAGCCATGAGTGAGGTTGGGGAATCAGTAACATGAACATGGCGGCATTCAGTTAGAATGCGTTCATTCCTATGTATAGCAGATATAAGCTATAAGGTTGGATTCCTTTTAACCTTTTGTGGTGTAGTGGTAGCGCCTTGACTTAGTAATCATAAGTCCTTGGTTCGAGTCCCGGTCGGGGTAAAAAATGATTCATGTTTTCACATATGTAATGTGCTTATCTGGTTATTTCATGGCCCGAATGAGATTGGGAATTGAATTAAATGCTAAAATGAAGCCACGAGTGAGGTTGGGGAATCTGTTATATGAACATAGTGGCATTCAGTTAGAATGCGTTCATTCCTAAGTAAAGCAGATTTAAGCTATAAGGTTAGATTCCTTTTAACCCTCTGTGGTATAGTGGTAGAGCCTTGACTTAGTAATCATAAGTCCTTGGTTCGAGTTCTGGTAGGGGTAAAATATTATTCATGTTTTCACATATGTAATGTGCTTATCTGGATATTTCATGGCCCGAATGAGATTGGGAATTGAATTAATTGCTAAAATGTAGCCACGAGTGAGGTTGGGGAATCTGTAATATGAACATGGTGCCATTCAGTTAGAATGCGTTCATTCCAAAGTATAGCAGATATAAGCTATAAATCTGGATTCCTTTTAACCTTCTGTGGTGTAGTGGTAGCGCCTTGACTTAGTAATCATAAATCATTGGTTCGAGTCCCGGTCGGGGTAAAAAATGATTCATGTTTTCACAAAAGTAATGTGCTTATCTGGTTATTTCATGACCCGAATGAGATTGGGAATTGAATTAAAAGCTAAAATGAAGCCACGAGTGAGGTTGGGGAATCTGTAGTATGAACATAGTGGCATTCAGTTAGAATGCGTTCATTCCTAAGTATAGCAGATATAAGCTATAAGGTTGGAATCCTATTAACCTTCTGTGGTGTATTGGTAGCGCCTTGACTTAGTAATCATAAATCATTGGTTCGAGTCCCGGTCGGGGTAAAAAATGATTCATGTTTTCACAAAAGTAATGTGCTTATCTGGTTATTTCATGGCCCAAATGAGATTGGGAATTGAATTAAATGCAAAAATGAAGCCACGAGTGAGGTTGGGGAATCTGTAATATGAACATAGTGGCATTCAGTTAGAATGCATTCATTCCTAAGTATAGCAAATATAAGTTATAAGGTTGGATTCCTTTTTACCTTCTGTGGTGTAGTGGTAGTGCCTTGACTTAGTAATCATAAGTCCTTGGTTCGAGTCTTGGTCGGGGTAAAAAATGATTCATGTTTTCACATATATAATGTGCTTATCTAGTTATTTCATGGCCCGAATGAGATTGGGAATTGAATTAAATGCTAAAATGAAGCCACGAGTGAGGTTGGGGAATCTGTAATATGAACATAGTGGCATTCAGTTAGAATGCGTTCATTCCTAAGTATAGCAGATATAAGCTATAAGGTTGGATTCCATTTAACCTTCTTTGGTGTAGTGGTAGCGCCTTGAATTAGTAATCATAAGTCCTTGGTTCGAGTCCCGGTCGGGGTAAATAATGATTCATGTTTTCACATATGTAATGTGCTTATCTGGTTATTTCATGGCCCGAATGAGATTTGGAATTGAATTAAATGCTAAAATGAAGCCACGAGTGAGGTTGGGGAATCTGTAATAAGAACATAGTGGCATTTAGTTAGAATGCATTCATTCCTAAGTATAGCAGATATAAGCTATAAGGTTGGATTCCTTTTAACCTTCTGTTGTGTAGTTATAGCGCATTGACTTAGTAATCATAAGTCCTTGGTTCGAGTCCCGGTCGGGGTAAAAAATGATTCATGTTTTCACATATGTATTGTGCTTATCTGGTTATTTCATGGCCCGAATGAGATTGGGAATTGAATTAAATGCAAAAATGAAGCCACAAGTAAGGTTGGGGAATCTGTAATATGAACATAGTGGCATTCAGTTAGAATGCGTTCATTCCTAAGTATAGCAGATATAAGCTATAAGGTTGGATTCCTTTTAACCTTCTGTGGTGTAGTGGTAACGCCTTGACTTAGTAAGTATAAGTCCTAGGTTCGAGTCCCGGTCGTGGTAAAAAATGATTCATGTTTTCACATATGTAATGTGCTTATCTTGTTATTTAATGCCCCAAATGAGCTTGGGAATTGAATTAATTGCTAAAATGAAGCCAAGAGTGAGGTTGGGGAATCTGTAATATGAACATAGTGGCACTCACTTAGAATGCGTTCATTCCTAAGTATAGCATATATAAGCTATAAGGTTGGATTCCTTTTAACCTTCTGTGCTGTAGTGGTAGCACCTTGACTTAGTAATCATAAGTCCTAGGTTCGAGTCTCGGTCGGGGTAAAAAAAGATTCATATTTTCACATATTAGATGTTCTTATCTGGATATATCATGGCCCGAATGAGATTGGGAATTGAATTAAATGCTAAAATGAAGCCACGAGTGAGGTTGGGGAATCTGCAATATGAACATAGTGGCATTCAGTTAGAATGCTTTCATTCCTATGTATAGCGGATATAAGCTATAAGGTTGGATTCCTTTTAACCTTCTGCGGTGTAGTGGTAGCGCCTTGACTTAGTAATCATAAGTCCTAGGTTAGAGTCCCGGTTGGGGTAAAGAATGATTCAAGTATTCACATATGTAATGTGCTTATCTGGTTATATCATGGCCCAAATGAGATTGGGAATTGAACTAAATGCTAAAATGAAGCCACGAGTGAGGTTGGGGAATCTGTAATATGAAAATAGTGGCATTCATTTAGAATGCGTTCATTCCTAAGTATAGCAGATATAAGCTATAAGGCTGGTTTCCTTTTAACCTTCTGTGGTGTAGTGGTAGCGCCTTGACTTAGTAATTATAAGTCCTATGTTCGAGTCCCGGTCGGGGTAAAAAATGATTCATGTTTTCACATATGTAATGTTCCTATCTGGTTATTTCATAGCCCGAATGAGATTGGGAATTGAATTAAATGCTAAAATGAAGCCACGAGTGAGGTTGGGGAATCTGTTATATGAACATAGTGGCATTCAGTTAGAATGCGTTCATTCCTAAGTAAAGCAGATTTAAGCTATAAGGTTAGATTCCTTTTAACCCTCTGTGGTATAGTGGTAGAGCCTTGACTTAGTAATCATAAGTCTTTGGTTCGAGTCCTGGTCGTGGTAAAAAATGATTCATGTTTTCACATATGTAATGTGCTTATCTGGTTATTTCATGGCCAGAATGAGATTGGGAATTGAATTAAATGCTAAAATGAAGCCACGAGTGAGGTTGGGGAATCTGTAATATGAACATAGTGGCATTCAGTTAGAATGCGTTCATTCCTAAGTATAGCAGATATAAGCTATAAGGTTGGAATCCTATTAACCTTTTGTGGTGTATTGGTAGCGCCTTGACTTAATAATCCTAAGTCCTTGGTTCGTGTCCCGGTCGGGATAAAAAAATGATTCATGTTTTCACATATGTAATGTGCTTATCTGGTTATTTCATGGCCCGAATGAGATTGGGAATTGAATTAAATGCTAAAATGAAGCCACAGCTGAGGTTGGGGAATCTGTAATATGAACATAGTGGCATTAAGTTAGAATGCGTTCATTCCTAAGTATAGAAGATGTAAGCTATAAGGTTGGATTCCTTTTAACCTTCTGTGGTGTAGTGGTAGCGCCTTGACTTAGTAATCATAAGTCCTTTGTTCGAGTCCCAGTCGTGGTAAAAAATGATTCATGTTTTCACAAATGTAATGTGCTTATCTGGTTATTTCATGGCCCGAATGAGATTGGGAATTGAATTAAATGCTAAAATGAAGCCACAACTGAGGCTGGGGAATCTGTAATATGAACATAGTGGCATTCAGTTAGAATGCGTTCATTCCTAAGTATAGCAGATATAAGCTATAAGGTTGGATTCCTTTTATCCTTCTGTGGTGTAGTGGTAGCGCCTTGACTTAGTAATCATAAGTCCTTGGTTCGAGTCCCGGTCGGGGTAAAAAAATGATTCATGTTTTCACATATGTAATGTGCTTATCTGGTTACTTCATGGCCCAAATGAGATTGGGAATTGAATTAAATGCTAAAATGAAGCCACGAGTGAGGTTGGGGAATCTGTAATATGAACATAGTGGCATTCAGTTAGAATGCATTCATTCCTAAGTATAGCAAATATAAGCTATAAGGTTGGATTCCTTTTTACCTTCTGTGGTGTAGTGGTAGTGCCTTGACTTAGTAATCATAAGTCCTTGGTTCGTGTCTTGGTCGGGGTAAAAAATGATTCATGTTTTCACATATATAATGTGCTTATCTAGTTATTTCATGGCCCGAATGAGATTGGGAATTGAATTAAATGCTAAAATGAAGCCACGAGTGAGGTTGGGGAATCTGTAATATGAACATAGTGGCATTCAGGTAGAATGCGTTCATTCCTAAGTATAGCAGATATAAGCTATAAGGTTGGATTCCATTTAACCTTTCTTTGGTGTAGTGGTAGCGCCTTGAATTAGTAATCATAAGTCCTTGGTTCGAGTCCCGGTCGGGGTAAATAATGATTCATGTTTTCACATATGTAATGTGCTTATCTGGTTATTTCATGGCCCGAATGAGATTTGGAATTGAATTAAATGCTAAAATGAAGCCACGAGTGAGGTTGGGGAATCTGTAATAAGAACATAGTGGCATTTAGTTAGAATGCATTCATTCCTAAGTATAACAGATATAAGCTATAAGGTTGGATTCCTTTTAACCTTCTGTTGTGTAGTTATAGCGCGTTGACTTAGTAATCATAAGTCCTTGGTTCGAGTCCCGGTCGGGGTAAAAAATGATTCATGTTTTCACATATGTATTGTGCTTATCTGGTTATTTCATGGCCCGAATGAGATTGGGAATTGAATTAAATGCTAAAATGAAGCCACAAGTAAGGTTGGGGAATCTGTAATATGAACATAGTGGCATTCAGTTAGAATGCGTTCATTCCTAAGTATAGCAGATATAAGCTATAAGGTTGGATTCCTTTTAACCTTCTGTGGTGAAGTGGTAACGCCTTGACTTAGTAAGTATAAGTCCTAGGTTCGAGTCCCGGTCGTGGTAAAAAATGATTCATGTTTTCACATATGTAATGTGCTTATCTTGTTATTTAATGCCCCAAATGAGCTTGGGAATTGAATTAATTGCTAAAATGAAGCCAAGAGTGAGGTTGGGGAATCTGTAATATGAACATAGTGGCACTCACTTAGAATGCGTTCATTCCTAATTATAGCATATATAAGCTATAAGGTTGGATTCCTTTTAACCTTCTGTGCTGTAGTGGTAGCACCTTGACTTAGTAATCATAAGTCCTAGGTTCGAGTCTCGGTCGGGGTAAAAAAAGATTCATATTTTCACATATATGATGTTCTTATCTGGATATATCATGGCCCAAATGAGATTGGGAATTGAATTAAATGCTAAATTGAAGCCACGAGTGAGGTTGGGGAATCTGCAATATGAACATAGTGGCATTCAGTTAGAATGCTTTCATTCCTAAGTATAGCGGATATAAGCTATAAGGTTGGATTCCTTTTAACCTTCTGCGGTGTAGTGGTAGCGCCTTGACTTAGTAATCATAAGTCCTAGGTTAGAGTCCCGGTTGGGGTAAAAAATGATTCAAGTATTCACATATGTAATGTGCTTATCTGGTTATATCATGGCCCAAATGAGATTGGGAATTGAACTAAAAGCTAAAATGAAGCCACGAGTGAGGTTGGGGAATCTGTAATATGAAAATAGTGGCATTCATTTAGAATGCGTTCATTCCCAAGTATAGCAGATATAAGCTATAAGGCTGGATTCCTTTTAACCTTCTGTGGTGTAGTGGTAGCGCCTTGACTTAGTAATTATAAGTCCTATGTTCGAGTCCCGGTCGGGGTAAAAAATGATTCATGTTTTCACATATGTAATGTTCCTATCTGGTTATTTCATGGCCCGAATGAGATTGGGAATTGAATTAAATGCTAAAATGAAGCCACGAGTGAGGTTGGGGAATCTGTAAATGAACATAGTGGCATTCAGTTAGAATTCGTTCATTCCTAAGTATAGCAGATATAAGCTATAAGGTTAGATTCCTTTTAACCTTCTGTGGTGTAGTGGTAGCGCCTTGACTTAGTAATCACAAGTCCTTAGTTCAAGTCCCGGTCGGGGTAAAATATGATTCATGTTTACACATATGTAATGTGCTTATCAGGTTATTTCATGGCCCGAATGAGATTGGGAATTGAATTAAATGCTAAAATGAAGCCACGAGTGAGGTTGGGGAATCTGTAATATGAACATAGTGGCATTCAGTTAGAATGCGTTCATTCCTAAGTATAGCAAATATAAGCTATAAGGTTGGATTCCTTTTAACCTTCTGTCGTGTAGTGGTAGCGCCTTGACTTAGTAATCATAAGTCCTTGGTTCGAGTCCCGGTCGGGGTAAAAAATGATTCATCTTTTCACATATGTAATGTGCTTATCTGGTTATTTCATGGCCCGAATGAGATTGGGAATTGAATTAAATGCTAAAATGAAGCCACGAGTGAGGTTGGGGAATCTGTAATATGAACATAGTGGCATTCAGTTAGAATGCGCTCATTCCTAAGAATAGCAGATATAAGCTATAAGGTTAGATTCCTTTTAACCTTCTGTGGTGTAGTGGTAGCGCCTTGACTTAGTAATCATAAGTCCTTGGTTCGAGTCCTGGTCGGGGTAAAAAATGATTCATCTTTTCACATATGTAATGTGCTTATCTGGTTATTTCATGGCCCGAATGAGATTGGGAATTGAATTAAATGCTAAAATGAAGCCACGAGTGAGGTTGGGGAATCTGTAATATGAACATAGTGGCATTCAGTTAGAATGCGTTCATTCCTAAGTATAGCAGATATAAGCTATAATGTTGGATTCCTTTTAAACTTCTGTGGCGTAGTCGTAGCGCCTTGACTTAGTAATCATAAGTCCTTGGTTCGAGTCCCTGTCGGGGTAAAATATGATTCATGTTTTCACATATGCAATGTGCTTATCTGGATATTTCATGGCCCGAATGAGATTTGGAATTGAATTAAATGCTAAAATGTAGCCATGAGTGAGGTTGGGGAATCAGTAACATGAACATGGCGGCATTCAGTTAGAATGCGTTCATTCCTATGTATAGCAGATATAAGCTATAAGGTTGGATTCCTTTTAACCTTTTGTGGTGTAGTGGTAGCGCCTTGACTTAGTAATCATAAGTCCTTGGTTCGAGTCCCAGTCGGGGTAAAAAATGATTCATGTTTTCACATATGTAATGTGCTTATCTGGTTATTTCATGGCCCGAATGAGATTGGGAATTGAATTAAATGCTAATATGAAGCCACGAGTGAGGTTGGGGAATCTGTTATATGAACATAGTGGCATTCAGTTAGAATGCGTTCATTCCTAAGTAAAGCAGATTTAAGCTATAAGGTTAGATTCCTTTTAACCCTCTGTGGTATAGTGGTAGAGCCTTGACTTAGTAATCATAAGTCCTTGGTTCGAGTTCTGGTAGGGGTAAAATATTATTCATGTTTTCACATATGTAATGTGCTTATCTGGATATTTCATGGCCCGAATGAGATTGGGAATTGAATTAAATGCTAAAATGTAGCCACGAGTGAGGTTGGGGAATCTGTAATATGAACATGGTGCCATTCAGTTAGAATGCGTTCATTCCTAAGTATAGCAGATATAAGCTATAAATCTGGATTCCTTTTAACCTTCTGTGGTGTAGTGGTAGCGCCTTGACTTAGTAATCATAAATCATTGGTTCGAGTCCCGGTCGGGGTAAAAAATGATTCATGTTTTCACATAAGTAATGTGCTTATCTGGTTATTTCATGACCCGAATGAGATTGGGAATTGAATTAAAAGCTAAAATGAAGCCACGAGTGAGGTTGGGGAATCTGTAGTATGAACATAGTGGCATTCAGTTAGAATGCGTTCATTCCTAAGTATAGCAGATATAAGCTATAAGGTTGGAATCCTATTAACCTTCTGTGGTGTATTGGTAGCGCCTTGACTTAGTAATCATAAGTCCTTGGTTCGTGTCCCGGTCGGGGTAAAAAAATGATTCATGTTTTCACATATGTAATGTGCTTATCTGGTTATTTCATGGCCCAAATGAGATTGGGAATTGAATTAAATGCAAAAATGAAGCCACGAGTGAGGTTGGGGAATCTGTAATATGAACATAGTGGCATTCAGTTAGAATGCATTCATTCCTAAGTATAGCAAATATAAGTTATAAGGTTGGATTCCTTTTTACCTTCTGTGGTGTAGTGGTAGTGCCTTGACTTAGTAATCATAAGTCCTTGGTTCGAGTCTTGGTCGGGGTAAAAAATGATTCATGTTTTCACATATATAATGTGCTTATCTAGTTATTTCATGGCCCGAATGAGATTGGGAATTGAATTAAATGCTAAAATGAAGCCACGAGTGAGGTTGGGGAATCTGTAATATGAACATAGTGGCATTCAGTTAGAATGCGTTCATTCCTAAGTATAGCAGATATAAGCTATAAGGTTGGATTCCATTTAACCTTCTGTGGTGTAGTGGTAGCGCCTTGAATTAGTAATCATAAGTCCTTGGTTCGAGTCCCGGTCGGGGTAAATAATGATTCATGTTTTCACATATGTAATGTGCTTATCTGGTTATTTCATGGCCCGAATGAGATTTGGAATTGAATTAAATGCTAAAATGAAGCCACGAGTGAGGTTGGGGAATCTGTAATAAGAACATAGTGGCATTTAGTTAGAATGCATTCATTCCTAAGTATAGCAGATATAAGCTATAAGGTTGGATTCCTTTTAACCTTCTGTTGTGTAGTTATAGCGCATTGACTTAGTAATCATAAGTCCTTGGTTCGAGTCCCGGTCGGGGTAAAAAATGATTCATGTTTTCACATATGTATTGTGCTTATCTGGTTATTTCATGGCCCGAATGAGATTGGGAATTGAATTAAATGCAAAAATGAAGCCACAAGTAAGGTTGGGGAATCTGTAATATGAACATAGTGGCATTCAGTTAGAATGCGTTCATTCCTAAGTATAGCAGATATAAGCTATAAGGTTGGATTCCTTTTAACCTTCTGTGGTGTAGTGGTAACGCCTTGACTTAGTAAGCATAAGTCCTAGGTTCGAGTCCCGGTCGGGGTAAAAAATGATTCACGTTTTCACATATGTATTGTGCTTATCTGGTTATTTCATGGCCCGAATGAGATTGGGAATTGAATTAAATGCAAAAATGAAGCCACAAGTAAGGTTGGGGAATCTGTAATATGAACATAGTGGCATTCAGTTAGAATGCGTTCATTCCTAAGTATAGCAGATATAAGCTATAAGGCTGGATTCCTTTTAACCTTCTGTGGTGTAGTGGTAGCGCCTTGACTTAGTAATTATAAGTCCTATGTTCGAGTCCCGGTCGGGGTAAAAAATGATTCATGTTTTCACATATGTAATGTTCCTATCTGGTTATTTCATAGCCCGAATGAGATTGGGAATTGAATTAAATGCTAAAATGAAGCCACGAGTGAGGTTGGGGAATCTGTTATATGAACATAGTGGCATTCAGTTAGAATGCGTTCATTCCTAAGTAAAGCAGATTTAAGCTATAAGGTTAGATTCCTTTTAACCCTCTGTGGTATAGTGGTAGAGCCTTGACTTAGTAATCATAAGTCTTTGGTTCGAGTCCTGGTCGTGGTAAAAAATGATTCATGTTTTCACATATGTAATGTGCTTATCTGGTTATTTCATGGCCAGAATGAGATTGGGAATTGAATTAAATGCTAAAATGAAGCCACGAGTGAGGTTGGGGAATCTGTAATATGAACATAGTGGCATTCAGTTAGAATGCGTTCATTCCTAAGTATAGCAGATATAAGCTATAAGGTTGGAATCCTATTAACCTTTTGTGGTGTATTGGTAGCGCCTTGACTTAATAATCCTAAGTCCTTGGTTCGTGTCCCGGTCGGGATAAAAAAATGATTCATGTTTTCACATATGTAATGTGCTTATCTGGTTATTTCATGGCCCGAATGAGATTGGGAATTGAATTAAATGCTAAAATGAAGCCACGAGTGAGGTTGGGGAATCTGTTATATGAACATAGTGGCATTCAGTTAGAATGCGTTCATTCCTAAGTATAGCAGATATAAGCTATAAGGTTGGATTCCTTTTAACCTTCTGTGGCGTAGTGGTAGCGCCTTGACTTAGTAATCATAAGTCCTTGGTTCGAGTCCCGGTCGGGGTAAAAAATGATTCATGTTTTCACATATGTCATGTTCTTATCTGGTTATTTCATGGCCCGAATGAGATTGGGAATTGAATTAAAAGTTAAAATGAAGCCACAGCTGAGGTTGGGGAATCTGCAATATGAACATAGTGGCATTAAGTTAGAATGCGTTCATTCCTAAGTATAGAAGATGTAAGCTATAAGGTTGGATTCCTTTTAACCTTCTGTGGTGTAGTGGTAGCGCCTTGACTTAGTAATCATAAGTCCTTTGTTCGAGTCCCAGTCGTGGTAAAAAATGATTCATGTTTTCACAAATGTAATGTGCTTATCTGGTTATTTCATGGCCCGAATGAGATTGGGAATTGAATTAAATGCTAAAATGAAGCCACAACTGAGGTTGGGGAATCTGTAATATGAACATAGTGGCATTCAGTTAGAATGCGTTCATTCCTAAGTATAGCAGATATAAGCTATAAGGTTGGATTCCTTTTATCCTTCTGTGGTGTAGTGGTAGCGCCTTGACTTAGTAATCATAAGTCCTTGGTTCGAGTCCCGGTCGGGGTAAAAAAATGATTCATGTTTTCACATATGTAATGTGCTTATCTGGTTACTTCATGGCCCAAATGAGATTGGGAATTGAATTAAATGCTAAAATGAAGCCACGAGTGAGGTTGGGGAATCTGTAATATGAACATAGTGGCATTCAGTTAGAATGCATTCATTCCTAAGTATAGCAAATATAAGCTATAAGGTTGGATTCCTTTTTACCTTCTGTGGTGTAGTGGTAGTGCCTTGACTTAGTAATCATAAGTCCTTGGTTCGTGTCTTGGTCGGGGTAAAAAATGATTCATGTTTTCACATATATAATGTGCTTATCTAGTTATTTCATGGCCCGAATGAGATTGGGAATTGAATTAAATGCTAAAATGAAGCCACGAGTGAGGTTGGGGAATCTGTAATATGAACATAGTGGCATTCAGGTAGAATGCGTTCATTCCTAAGTATAGCAGATATAAGCTATAAGGTTGGATTCCATTTAACCTTTCTTTGGTGTAGTGGTAGCGCCTTGAATTAGTAATCATAAGTCCTTGGTTCGAGTCCCGGTCGGGGTAAATAATGATTCATGTTTTCACATATGTAATGTGCTTATCTGGTTATTTCATGGCCCGAATGAGATTTGGAATTGAATTAAATGCTAAAATGAAGCCACGAGTGAGGTTGGGGAATCTGTAATAAGAACATAGTGGCATTTAGTTAGAATGCATTCATTCCTAAGTATAACAGATATAAGCTATAAGGTTGGATTCCTTTTAACCTTCTGTTGTGTAGTTATAGCGCGTTGACTTAGTAATCATAAGTCCTTGGTTCGAGTCCCGGTCGGGGTAAAAAATGATTCATGTTTTCACATATGTATTGTGCTTATCTGGTTATTTCATGGCCCGAATGAGATTGGGAATTGAATTAAATGCTAAAATGAAGCCACAAGTAAGGTTGGGGAATCTGTAATATGAACATAGTGGCATTCAGTTAGAATGCGTTCATTCCTAAGTATAGCAGATATAAGCTATAAGGTTGGATTCCTTTTAACCTTCTGTGGTGTAGTGGTAACGCCTTGACTTAGTAAGTATAAGTCCTAGGTTCGAGTCCCGGTTGTGGTAAAAAATGATTCATGTTTTCACATATGTAATGTGCTTATCTTGTTATTTAATGCCCCAAATGAGCTTGGGAATTGAATTAATTGCTAAAATGAAGCCAAGAGTGAGGTTGGGGAATCTGTAATATGAACATAGTGGCACTCACTTAGAATGCGTTCATTCCTAATTATAGCATATATAAGCTATAAGGTTGGATTCCTTTTAACCTTCTGTGCTGTAGTGGTAGCACCTTGACTTAGTAATCATAAGTCCTAGGTTCGAGTCTCGGTCGGGGTAAAAAAAGATTCATATTTTCACATATATGATGTTCTTATCTGGATATATCATGGCCCGAATGAGATTGGGAATTGAATTAAATGCTAAATTGAAGCCACGAGTGAGGTTGGGGAATCTGCAATATGAACATAGTGGCATTCAGTTAGAATGCGTTCATTCCTAAGTATAGCAAATATAAGCTATAAGGTTGGATTCCTTTTAACCTTCTGTCGTGTAGTGGTAGCGCCTTGACTTAGTAATCATAAGTCCTTGGTTCGAGTCCCGGTCGGGGTAAAAAATGATTCATCTTTTCACATATGTAATGTGCTTATCTGGTAATTTCATGGCCCGAATGAGATTGGGAATTGAATTAAATGCTAAAATGAAGCCACGAGTGAGGTTGGGGAATCTGTAATATGAACATAGTGGCATTCAGTTAGAATGCGCTCATTCCTAAGAATAGCAGATATAAGCTATAAGGTTAGATTCCTTTTAACCTTCTGTGGTGTAGTGGTAGCGCCTTGACTTAGTAATCATAAGTCCTTGGTTCGAGTCCCGGTCGGGGTAAAAAATGATTCATCTTTTCACATATGTAATGTGCTTATCTGGTTATTTCATGGCCCGAATGAGATTGGGAATTGAATTAAATGCTAAAATGAAGCCACGAGTGAGGTTGGGGAATCTGTAATATGAACATAGTGGCATTCAGTTAGAATGCGTTCATTCCTAAGTATAGCAGATATAAGCTATAAGGTTGGATTCCTTTTAAACTTCTGTGGCGTAGTCGTAGCGCCTTGACTTAGTAATCATAAGTCCTTGGTTCGAGTCCCTGTCGGGGTAAAATATGATTCATGTTTTCACATATGCAATGTGCTTATCTGGATATTTCATGGCCCGAATGAGATTTGGAATTGAATTAAATGCTAAAATGTAGCCATGAGTGAGGTTGGGGAATCAGTAACATGAACATGGCGGCATTCAGTTAGAATGCGTTCATTCCTATGTATAGCAGATATAAGCTATAAGGTTGGATTCCTTTTAACCTTTTGTGGTGTAGTGGTAGCGCCTTGACTTAGTAATCATAAGTCCTTGGTTCGAGTCCCAGTCGGGGTAAGAAATGATTCATGTTTTCACATATGAAATGTGCTTATCTGGTTATTTCATGGCCCGAATGAGATTGGGAATTGAATTAAATGCTAAAATGAAGCCACGAGTGAGGTTGGGGAATCTGTTATATGAACATAGTGGCATTCAGTTAGAATGCGTTCATTCCTAAGTAAAGCAGATTTAAGCTATAAGGTTAGATTCCTTTTAACCCTCTGTGGTATAGTGGTAGAGCCTTGACTTAGTAATCATAAGTCTCTGGTTCGAGTCCTGGTCGTGGTAAAAAATGATTCATGTTTTCACATATGTAATGTGCTTATCTGGTTATTTCATGGCCAGAATGAGATTGGGAATTGAATTAAATGCTAAAATGAAGCCACGAGTGAGGTTGGGGAATCTGTAATATAAACATAGTGGCATTCAGTTAGAATGCGTTCATTCCTAAGTGTAGCAGATATAAGCTATAAGGTTGGAATCCTATTAACCTTTTGTGGTGTATTGGTAGCGCCTTGACTTAATAATCCTAAGTCCTTGGTTCGTGCCCCGGTCGGGATAAAGAAATGATTCATGTTTTCACATATGTAATGTGCTTATCTGGTTATTTCATGGCCCGAATGAGATTGGGAATTGAATTAAATGCTAAAATGAAGCCACGAGTGAGGTTGGGGAATCTGTTATATGAACATAGTGGCATTCAGTTAGAATGCGTTCATTCCTAAGTATAGCAGATATAAGCTATAAGGTTGGATTCCTTTTAACCTTCTGTGGCGTAGTGGTAGCGCCTTGACTTAGTAATCATAAGTCCTTGGTTCGAGTCCCGGTCGGGGTAAAAAATGATTCATGTTTTCACATATGTCATGTTCTTATCTGGTTATTTCATGGCCCGAATGAGATTGGGAATTGAATTAAAAGTTAAAATGAAGCCACAGCTGAGGTTGGGGAATCTGTAATATGTACATAGTGGCATTAAGTTAGAATGCGTTCATTCCTAAGTATAGAAGATGTAAGCTATAAGGTTGGATTCCTTTTAACCTTCTGTGGTGTAGTGGTAGCGCCTTGACTTAGTAATCATAAGTCCTTTGTTCGAGTCCCAGTCGTGATAAAAAATGATTCATGTTTTCACAAATGTAATGTGCTTATCTGGTTATTTCATGGCCCGAATGAGATTGGGAATTGAATTAAATGCTAAAATGAAGCCACAACTGAGGTTGGGGAATCTGTAATATGAACATAGTGGCATTCAGTTAGAATTCGTTCATTCCTAAGTATAGCAGATATAAGCTATAAGGTTGGATTCCTTTTAACCTTCTGTGGTGTAGTGGTAGCGCCTTAACTTAGTAATCATAAGTCCTTGGTTCGAGTCCCGGTCGGGGTAAAAAAATGATTCATGTTTTCACATATGTAATGTGCTTATTTGGTTACTTCATGGCCCAAATGAGATTGGGAATTGAATTAAATGCTAAAATGAAGCCACGAGTGAGGTTGGGGAATCTGTAATATGAACATAGTGGCATTCAGTTAGAATGCATTCATTCCTAAGTATAGCAAATATAAGCTATAAGGTTGGATTCCTTTTTGCCTTCTGTGGTGTAGTGGTAGTGCCTTGACTTAGTAATCATAAGTCCTTGGTTCGTGTCTTGGTCGGGGTAAAAAATGATTCATGTTTTCACATATATAATGTGCTTATCTAGTTATTTCATGGCCCGAATGAGATTGGGAATTGAATTAAATGCTAAAATGAAGCCACGAGTGAGGTTGGGGAATCTGTAATATGAACATAGTGGCATTCAGGTAGAATGCGTTCATTCCTAAGTATAGCAGATATAAGCTATAAGGTTGGATTCCATTTAACCTTTCTTTGGTGTAGTGGTAGCGCCTTGAATTAGTAATCATAAGTCCTTGGTTCGAGTCCCGGTCGGGGTAAATAATGATTCATGTTTTCACATATGTAATGTGCTTATCTGGTTATTTCATGGCCCAAATGAGATTTGGAATTGAATTAAATGCTAAAATGAAGCCACGAGTGAGGTTGGGGAATCTGTAATAAGAACATAGTGGCATTTAGTTAGAATGCATTCATTCCTAAGTATAACAGATATAAGCTATAAGGTTGGATTCCTTTTAACCTTCTGTTGTGTAGTTATAGCGCGTTGACTTAGTAATCATAAGTCCTTGGTTCGAGTCCCGGTCGGGGTAAAAAATGATTCATGTTTTCACATATGTATTGTGCTTATCTGGTTATTTCATGGCCCGAATGAGATTGGGAATTGAATTAAATGCTAAAATGAAGCCACAAGTAAGGTTGGGGAATCTGTAATATGAACATAGTGGCATTCAGTTAGAATGCGTTCATTCCTAAGTATAGCAGATATAAGCTATAAGGTTGGATTCCTTTTAACCTTCTGTGGTGTAGTGGTAACGCCTTGACTTAGTAAGTATAAGTCCTAGGTTCGAGTCCCGGTCGGGGTAAAAAATGATTCATGTTTTCACATATGTAATGTGCTTATCTTGTTATTTAATGCCCCAAATGAGCTTGGGAATTGAATTAATTGCTAAAATGAAGCCAAAAGTGAGGTTGGGGAATCTGTAATATGAACATAGTGGCACTCACTTAGAATGCGTTCATTCCTAATTATAGCATATATAAGCTATAAGGTTGGATTCCTTTTAACCTTCTGTGCTGTAGTGGTAGCACCTTGACTTAGTAATCATAAGTCCTAGGTTCGAGTCTCGGTCGGGGTAAAAAAAGATTCATATTTTCACATATATGATGTTCTTATCTGGATATATCATGGCCCGAATGAGATTGGGAATTGAATTAAATGCTAAAATGAAGCCACGAGTGAGGTTGTCGAATCTGCAATATGAACGTAGTGGCATTCAGTTAGAATGCTTTCATTCCTAAGTATAGCGGATATAAGCTATAAGGTTGGATTCCTTTTAACCTTCTGCGGTGTAGTGGTAGCGCCTTGACTTAGTAATCATAAGTCCTAGGTTAGAGTCCCGGTTGGGGTAAAAAATGATTCAAGTATTCACATATGTAATGTGCTTATCTGGTTATTTCAAGGCCCAAATGAGATTGGGAATTGAATTAAATGCAAAAATGAAGCCACGAGTGAGGTTGGGGAATCTGTAATATGAACATAGTGGCATTCAGTTAGAATGCATTCATTCCTAAGTATAGCAAATATAAGTTATAAGGTTGGATTCCTTTTTACCTTCTGTGGTGTAGTGGTAGTGCCTTGACTTAGTAATCATAAGTCCTTGGTTCGAGTCTTGGTCGGGGTAAAAAATGATTCATGTTTTCACATATATAATGTGCTTATCTAGTTATTTCATGGCCCGAATGAGATTGGGAATTGAATTAAATGCTAAAATGAAGCCACGAGTGAGGTTGGGGAATCTGTAATATGAACATAGTGGCATTCAGTTAGAATGCGTTCATTCCTAAGTATAGCAGATATAAGCTATAAGGTTGGATTCCATTTAACCTACTGTGGTGTAGTGGTAGCGCCTTGAATTAGTAATCATAAGTCCTTGGTTCGAGTCCCGGTCGGGGTAAATAATGATTCATGTTTTCACATATGTAATGTGCTTATCTGGTTATTTCATGGCCCGAATGAGATTTGGAATTGAATTAAATGCTAAAATGAAGCCACGAGTGAGGTTGGGGAATCTGTAATAAGAACATAGTGGCATTTAGTTAGAATGCATTCATTCCTAAGTATAGCAGATATAAGCTATAAGGTTGGATTCCTTTTAACCTTCTGTTGTGTAGTTATAGCGCATTGACTTAGTAATCATAAGTCCTTGGTTCGAGTCCCGGTCGGGGTAAAAAATGATTCATGTTTTCACATATGTATTGTGCTTATCTGGTTATTTCATGGCCCGAATGAGATTGGGAATTGAATTAAATGCAAAAATGAAGCCACAAGTAAGGTTGGGGAATCTGTAATATGAACATAGTGGCATTCAGTTAGAATGCGTTCATTCCTAAGTATAGCAGATATAAGCTATAAGGTTGGATTCCTTTTAACCTTCTGTGGTGTAGTGGTAACGCCTTGACTTAGTAAGTATAAGTCCTAGGTTCGAGTCCCGGTCGGGGTAAAAAATGATTCATGTTTTCACATATGTATTGTGCTTATTTGGTTATTTCATGGCCCGAATGAGATTGGGAATTGAATTAAATGCAAAAATGAAGCCACAAGTAAGGTTGGGGAATCTGTAATATGAACATAGTGGCATTCAGTTAGAATGCGTTCATTCCTAAGTATAGCAGATATAAGCTATAAGGCTGGATTCCTTTTAACCTTCTGTGGTGTAGTGGTAGCGCCTTGACTTAGTAATTATAAGTCCTATGTTCGAGTCCCGGTCGGGGTAAAAAATGATTCATGTTTTCACATATGTAATGTTCCTATCTGGTTATTTCATAGCCCGAATGAGATTGGGAATTGAATTAAATGCTAAAATGAAGCCACGAGTGAGGTTGGGGAATCTGTTATATGAACATAGTGGCATTCAGTTAGAATGCGTTCATTCCTAAGTAAAGCAGATTTAAGCTATAAGGTTAGATTCCTTTTAACCCTCTGTGGTATAGTGGTAGAGCCTTGACTTAGTAATCATAAGTCTTTGGTTCGAGTCCTGGTCGTGGTAAAAAATGATTCATGTTTTCACATATGTAATGTGCTTATCTGGTTATTTCATGGCCAGAATGAGATTGGGAATTGAATTAAATGCTAAAATGAAGCCACGAGTGAGGTTGGGGAATCTGTAATATGAACATAGTGGCATTCAGTTAGAATGCGTTCATTCCTAAGTATAGCAGATATAAGCTATAAGGTTGGAATCCTATTAACCTTTTGTGGTGTATTGGTAGCGCCTTGACTTAATAATCCTAAGTCCTTGGTTCGTGTCCCGGTCGGGATAAAAAAATGATTCATGTTTTCACATATGTAATGTGCTTATCTGGTTATTTCATGGCCCGAATGAGATTGGGAATTGAATTAAATGCTAAAATGAAGCCACGAGTGAGGTTGGGGAATCTGTTATATGAACATAGTGGCATTCAGTTAGAATGCGTTCATTCCTAAGTATAGCAGATATAAGCTATAAGGTTGGATTCCTTTTAACCTTCTGTGGCGTAGTGGTAGCGCCTTGACTTAGTAATCATAAGTCCTTGGTTCGAGTCCCGGTCGGGGTAAAAAATGATTCATGTTTTCACATATGTCATGTTCTTATCTGGTTATTTCATGGCCCGAATGAGATTGGGAATTGAATTAAAAGTTAAAATGAAGCCACAGCTGAGGTTGGGGAATCTGTAATATGAACATAGTGGCATTAAGTTAGAATGCGTTCGTTCCTAAGTATAGAAGATGTAAGCTATAAGGTTGGATTCCTTTTAACCTTCTGTGGTGTAGTGATAGCGCCTTGACTTAGTAATCATAAGTCCTTTGTTCGAGTCCCAGTCGTGGTAAAAAATGATTCATGTTTTCACAAATGTAATGTGCTTATCTGGTTATTTCATGGCCCGAATGAGATTGGGAATTGAATTAAATGCTAAAATGAAGCCACAACTGAGGTTGGGGAATCTGTAATAAGAACATAGTGGCATTCAGTTAGAATGCGTTCATTCCTAAGTATAGCAGATATAAGCTATAAGGTTGGATTCCTTTTATCCTTCTGTGGTGTAGTGGTAGCGCCTTGACTTAGTAATCATAAGTCCTTGGTTCGAGTCCCGGTCGGTGTAAAAAAATGATTCATGTTTTCACATATGTAATGTGCTTATCTGGTTACTTCATGGCCCAAATGAGATTGGGAATTGAATTAAATGCTAAAATGAAGCCACGAGTGAGGTTGGGGAATCTGTAATATGAACATAGTGGCATTCAGTTAGAATGCATTCATTCCTAAGTATAGCAAATATAAGCTATAAGGTTGGATTCCTTTTTACCTTCTGTGGTGTAGTGGTAGTGCCTTGACTTAGTAATCATAAGTCCTTGGTTCGTGTCTTGGTCGGGGTAAAAAATGATTCATGTTTTCACATATATAATGTGCTTATCTAGTTATTTCATGGCCCGAATGAGATTTGGAATTGAATTAAATGCTAAAATGAAGCCACGAGTGAGGTTGGGGAATCTGTAATAAGAACATAGTGGCATTTAGTTAGAATGCATTCATTCCTAAGTATAACAGATATAAGCTATAAGGTTGGATTCCTTTTAACCTTCTGTTGTGTAGTTATAGCGCGTTGACTTAGTAATCATAAGTCCTTGGTTCGAGTCCCGGTCGGGGTAAAAAATGATTCATGTTTTCACATATGTATTGTGCTTATCTGGTTATTTCATGGCCCGAATGAGATTGGGAATTGAATTAAATGCTAAAATGAAGCCACAAGTAAGGTTGGGGAATCTGTAATATGAACATAGTGGCATTCAGTTAGAATGCGCTCATTCCTAAGTATAGCAGATATAAGCTATAAGGTTGGATTCCTTTTAACCTTCTGTGGTGTAGTGGTAACGCCTTGACTTAGTAAGTATAAGTCCTAGGTTCGAGTCCCGGTCGTGGTAAAAAATGATTCATGTTTTCACATATGTAATGTGCTTATCTTGTTATTTAATGCCCCAAATGAGCTTGGGAATTGAATTAATTGCTAAAATGAAGCCAAGAGTGAGGTTGGGGAATCTGTAATATGAACATAGTGGCACTCACTTAGAATGCGTTCATTCCTAATTATAGCATATATAAGCTATAAGGTTGGATTCCTTTTAACCTTCTGTGCTGTAGTGGTAGCACCTTGACTTAGTAATCATAAGTCCTAGGTTCGAGTCTCGGTCGGGGTAAAAAAAGATTCATATTTTCACATATATGATGTTCTTATCTGGATATATCATGGCCCGAATGAGATTGGGAATTGAATTAAATGCTAAATTGAAGCCACGAGTGAGGTTGGGGAATCTGCAATATGAACATAGTGGCATTCAGTTAGAATGCGTTCATTCCTAAGTATAGCAAATATAAGCTATAAGGTTGGATTCCTTTTAACCTTCTGTCGTGTAGTGGTAGCGCCTTGACTTAGTAATCATAAGTCCTTGGTTCGAGTCCCGGTCGGGGTAAAAAATGATTCATCTTTTCACATATGTAATGTGCTTATCTGGTAATTTCATGGCCCGAATGAGATTGGGAATTGAATTAAATGCTAAAATGAAGCCACGAGTGAGGTTGGGGAATCTGTAATATGAACATAGTGGCATTCAGTTAGAATGCGCTCATTCCTAAGAATAGCAGATATAAGCTATAAGGTTAGATTCCTTTTAACCTTCTGTGGTGTAGTGGTAGCGCCTTGACTTAGTAATCAAAAGTCCTTGGTTCGAGTCCCGGTCGGGGTAAAAAATGATTCATCTTTTCACATATGTAATGTGCTTATCTGGTTATTTCATGGCCCGAATGAGATTGGGAATTGAATTAAATGCTAAAATGAAGCCACGAGTGAGGTTGGGGAATCTGTAATATGAACATAGTGGCATTCAGTTAGAATGCGTTCATTCCTAAGTATAGCAGATATAAGCTATAAGGTTGGATTCCTTTTAAACTTCTGTGGCGTAGTCGTAGCGCCTTGACTTAGTAATCATAAGTCCTTGGTTCGAGTCCCTGTCGGGGTAAAATATGATTCATGTTTTCACATATGCAATGTGCTTATCTGGATATTTCATGGCCCGAATGAGATTTGGAATTGAATTAAATGCTAAAATGTAGCCATGAGTGAGGTTGGGGAATCAGTAACATGAACATGGCGGCATTCAGTTAGAATGCGTTCATTCCTATGTATAGCAGATATAAGCTATAAGGTTGGATTCCTTTTAACCTTTTGTGGTGTAGTGGTAGCGCCTTGACTTAGTAATCATAAGTCCTTGGTTCGAGTCCCAGTCGGGGTAAAAAATGATTCATGTTTTCACATATGAAATGTGCTTATCTGGTTATTTCATGGCCCGAATGAGATTGGGAATTGAATTAAATGCTAAAATGAAGCCACGAGTGAGGTTGGGGAATCTGTTATATGAACATAGTGGCATTCAGTTAGAATGCGTTCATTCCTAAGTAAAGCAGATTTAAGCTATAAGGTTAGATTCCTTTTAACCCTCTGTGGTATAGTGGTAGAGCCTTGACTTAGTAATCATAAGTCTCTGGTTCGAGTCCTGGTCGTGGTAAAAAATGATTCATGTTTTCACATATGTAATGTGCTTATCTGGTTATTTCATGGCCAGAATGAGATTGGGAATTGAATTAAATGCTAAAATGAAGCCACGAGTGAGGTTGGGGAATCTGTAATATGAACATAGTGGCATTCAGTTAGAATGCGTTCATTCCTAAGTATAGCAGATATAAGCTATAAGGTTGGAATCCTATTAACCTTTTGTGGTGTATTGGTAGCGCCTTGACTTAATAATCCTAAGTCCTTGGTTCGTGTCCCGGTCGGGATAAAGAAATGATTCATGTTTTCACATATGTAATGTGCTTATCTGGTTATTTCATGGCCCGAATGAGATTGGGAATTGAATTAAATGCTAAAATGAAGCCACGAGTGAGGTTGGGGAATCTGTTATATGAACATAGTGGCATTCAGTTAGAATGCGTTCATTCCTAAGTATAGCAGATATAAGCTATAAGGTTGGATTCCTTTTAACCTTCTGTGGCGTAGTGGTAGCGCCTTGACTTAGTAATCATAAGTCCTTGGTTCGAGTCCCGGTCGGGGTAAAAAATGATTCATGTTTTCACATATGTCATGTTCTTATCTGGTTATTTCATGGCCCGAATGAGATTGGGAATTGAATTAAAAGTTAAAATGAAGCCACAGCTGAGGTTGGGGAATCTGTAATATGTACATAGTGGCATTAAGTTAGAATGCGTTCATTCCTAAGTATAGAAGATGTAAGCTATAAGGTTGGATTCCTTTTAACCTTCTGTGGTGTAGTGGTAGCGCCTTGACTTAGTAATCATAAGTCCTTTGTTCGAGTCCCAGTCGTGGTAAAAAATGATTCATGTTTTCACAAATGTAATGTGCTTATCTGGTTATTTCATGGCACGAATGAGATTGGGAATTGAATTAAATGCTAAAATGAAGCCACAACTGAGGTTGGGGAATCTGTAATATGAACATAGTGGCATTCAGTTAGAATGCGTTCATTCCTAAGTATAGCAGATATAAGCTATAAGGTTGGATTCCTTTTAACCTTCTGTGGTGTAGTGGTAGCGCCTTGACTTAGTAATCATAAGTCCTTGGTTCGAGTCCCGGTCGGGGTAAAAAAATGATTCATGTTTTCACATATGTAATGTGCTTATCTGGTTACTTCATGGCCCAAATGAGATTGGGAATTGAATTAAATGCTAAAATGAAGCCACGAGTGAGGTTGGGGAATCTGTAATATGAACATAGTGGCATTCAGTTAGAATGCATTCATTCCTAAGTATAGCAAATATAAGCTATAAGGTTGGATTCCTTTTTACCTTCTGTGGTGTAGTGGTAGTGCCTTGACTTAGTAATCATAAGTCCTTGGTTCGTGTCTTGGTCGGGGTAAAAAATGATTCATGTTTTCACATATATAATGTGCTTATCTAGTTATTTCATGGCCCGAATGAGATTGGGAATTGAATTAAATGCTAAAATGAAGCCACGAGTGAGGTTGGGGAATCTGTAATATGAACATAGTGGCATTCAGGTAGAATGCGTTCATTCCTAAGTATAGCAGATATAAGCTATAAGGTTGGATTCCATTTAACCTTTCTTTGGTGTAGTGGTAGCGCCTTGAATTAGTAATCATAAGTCCTTGGTTCGAGTCCCGGTCGGGGTAAATAATGATTCATGTTTTCACATATGTAATGTGCTTATCTGGTTATTTCATGGCCCAAATGAGATTTGGAATTGAATTAAATGCTAAAATGAAGCCACGAGTGAGGTTGGGGAATCTGTAATAAGAACATAGTGGCATTTAGTTAGAATGCATTCATTCCTAAGTATAACAGATATAAGCTATAAGGTTGGATTCCTTTTAACCTTCTGTTGTGTAGTTATAGCGCGTTGACTTAGTAATCATAAGTCCTTGGTTCGAGTCCCGGTCGGGGTAAAAAATGATTCATGTTTTCACATATGTATTGTGCTTATCTGGTTATTTCATGGCCCGAATGAGATTGGGAATTGAATTAAATGCTAAAATGAAGCCACAAGTAAGGTTGGGGAATCTGTAATATGAACATAGTGGCATTCAGTTAGAATGCGTTCATTCCTAAGTATAGCAGATATAAGCTATAAGGTTGGATTCCTTTTAACCTTCTGTGGTGTAGTGGTAACGCCTTGACTTAGTAAGTATAAGTCCTAGGTTCGAGTCCCGGTCGGGGTAAAAAATGATTCATGTTTTCACATATGTAATGTGCTTATCTTGTTATTTAATGCCCCAAATGAGCTTGGGAATTGAATTAATTGCTAAAATGAAGCCAAAAGTGAGGTTGGGGAATCTGTAATATGAACATAGTGGCACTCACTTAGAATGCGTTCATTCCTAATTATAGCATATATAAGCTATAAGGTTGGATTCCTTTTAACCTTCTGTGCTGTAGTGGTAGCACCTTGACTTAGTAATCATAAGTCCTAGGTTCGAGTCTCGGTCGGGGTAAAAAAAGATTCATATTTTCACATATATGATGTTCTTATCTGGATATATCATGGCCCGAATGAGATTGGGAATTGAATTAAATGCTAAAATGAAGCCACGAGTGAGGTTGTCGAATCTGCAATATGAACGTAGTGGCATTCAGTTAGAATGCTTTCATTCCTAAGTATAGCGGATATAAGCTATAAGGTTGGATTCCTTTTAACCTTCTGCGGTGTAGTGGTAGCGCCTTGACTTAGTAATCATAAGTCCTAGGTTAGAGTCCCGGTTGGGGTAAAAAATGATTCAAGTATTCACATATGTAATGTGCTTATCTGGTTATATCATGGCCCAAATGAGATTGGGAATTGAACTAAATGCTAAAATGAAGCCACGAGTGAGGTTGGGGAATCTGTAATATGAAAATAGTGGCATTCATTTAGAATGCGTTCATTCCTAAGTATAGCAGATATAAGCTATAAGGCTGGATTCCTTTTAACCTTCTGTGGTGTAGTGGTAGCGCCTTGACTTAGTAATTATAAGTCCTATGTTCGAGTCCCGGTCGGGGTAAAATATGATTCATGTTTTCACATATGTAATGTTCCTATCTGGTTATTTCATGGCCCGAATGAGATTGGGAATTGAATTAAATGCTAAAATGAAGCCACGAGTGAGGTTGGGGAATCTGTAAATGAACATAGTGGCATTCAGTTAGAATTCGTTCATTCCTAAGTATAGCAGATATAAGCTATAAGGTTAGATTCCTTTTAACCTTCTGTGGTGTAGTGGTAGCGCCTTGACTTAGTAATCACAAGTCCTTAGTTCGAGTCCCGGTCGGGGTAAAAAATGATTCATGTTTACACATATGTAATGTGCTTATCAGGTTATTTCATGGCCCGAATGAGATTGGGAATTGAATTAAATGCTAAAATGAAGCCACGAGTGAGGTTGGGGAATCTGTAATATGAACATAGTGGCATTCAGTTAGAATGCGTTCATTCCTAAGTATAGCAAATATAAACTATAAGGTTGGATTCCTTTTAACCTTCTGTCGTGTAGTGGTAGCGCCTTGACTTAGTAATCATAAGTCCTTGGTTCGAGTCCCGGTCGGGGTAAAAAATGATTCATCTTTTCACATATGTAATGTGCTTATCTGGTTATTTCATGGCCCGAATGAGATTGGGAATTGAATTAAATGCTAAAATGAAGCCACGAGTGAGGTTGGGGAATCTGTAATATGAACATAGTGGCATTCAGTTAGAATGCGCTCATTCCTAAGAATAGCAGATATAAGCTATAAGGTTAGATTCCTTTTAACCTTCTGTGGTGTAGTGGTAGCGCCTTGACTTAGTAATCATAAGTCCTTGGTTCGAGTCCCGGTCGGGGTAAAAAATGATTCATCTTTTCACATATGTAATGTGCTTATCTGGTTATTTCATGGCCCGAATGAGATTGGGAATTGAATTAAATGCTAAAATGAAGCCACGAGTGAGGTTGGGGAATCTGCAATATGAACATAGTGGCATTCAGTTAGAATGCGTTCATTCCTAAGTATAGCAGATATAAGCTATAATGTTGGATTCCTTTTAACCTTGTGTGGCGTAGTCGTAGCGCCTTGACTTAGTAATCATAAGTCCTTGGTTCGAGTCCCGGTCGGGGTAAAAAATGATTCATCTTTTCACATATGTAATGTTCTTATCTGGTTATTTCATGGCCCGAATGAGATTGGGAATTGAATTAAAAGCTAAAATGAAGCTACGAGTGAGGTTGGGGAATCTGTAATATGAAGATAGTGGCTTTCAGTTAGAATGCGTTCATTCCTAAGTATAGCATATATATGCTATAAGGTTGGATTCCTTTTAACCTTCTGTGGTGTAATGGTAGCGCCTTGACTTAGTAATCATAAGTCCTTGGTTTGAGTCCCGGTCGGAGCAAAAAAAGATTCATGTTTTCACATATGTAATGTGCTTATCTGGTTATTTCATGGGCCGGATGAGATTGGGAATTGAATTAAATGCTAAAATGAATCCATGAGTGAGGTTGGGGAATCTGTAATATGAACATAGTGGCATTCAGTTAGAATGCGTTCATTCCTAAGTAAAGCAGATTTAAGCTATAAGGTTAGATTCCTTTTAACCCTCTGTGGTATAGTGGTAGCGCCTTGACTTAGTAATCATAAGTCCTTGGTTCGAGTCCCTGTCGGGGTAAAATATGATTCATGTTTTCACATATGCAATGTGCTTATCTGGATATTTCATGGCCCGAATGAGATTTGGAATTGAATTAAATGCTAAAATGTAGTCATGAGTGAGGTTGGGGAATCTGTTATATGAACATAGTGGCATTCAGTTAGAATGCGTTCATTCCTAAGTAAAGCAGATTTAAGCTATAAGGTTAGATTCCTTTTAACCCTCTGTGGTATAGTGGTAGCGCCTTGACTTAGTAATCATAAGTCCTTGGTTCGAGTCCTGGTCGTGGTAAAAAATGATTCATGTTTTCACATATGTAATGTGCTTATCTGGTTATTTCATGGCCTGAATGAGATTGGGAATTGAATTAAATGCTAAAATGAAGCCACGAGTGAGGTTGGGGAATCTGTAATATGAACATAGTGGCATTCAGTTAGAATGCGTTCATTCCTAAGTATAGCAGATATAAGCTATAAGGTTGGAATCCTATTAACCTTTTGTGGTGTATTGGTAGCGCCTTGACTTAATAATCCTAAGTCCTTGGTTCGTGTCCCGGTCGGGGTAAAAAAATGATTCATGTTTTCACATATGTAATGTGCTTATCTGGTTATTTCATGGCCCGAATGAGATTGGGAATTGAATTAAATGCTAAAATGAAGCCACGAGTGAGGTTGGGGAATCTGTAATATGAACATAGTGGCATTCAGTTAGAATGCATTCATTCCTAAGTATAGCAGATACAAGCTATAAGGTTTGATTCCTTTTAACCTTCTGTGGAGTAGTGGTAGCGCCTTAACTTAGTAATCATAATTCCCTGGTTCGAGTCCCGGTCGGGGAAAAAATGATTCATGTTTGTACATATGTCATGTTCTTATCTGGTTATTTCATGGCCCGAATGAGATTGGGAATTGAATTAAAAGCTAAAATGAAGCCACGAGTGAGGTAGGGGAATCTGTTATATGAACATAGTGGCATTCAGTTAGAATGCGTTCATTCCTAAGTATAGCAGATATAAGCTATAAGGTTGGATTCCTTTTAACCTTCTGTGGTGTAGTGGTAGCGCCTTGACTTAGTAATCATAAGTCCTTGGTTCGAGTCCCAGTGTAGGTAAAAAATGATTCATGTTTTCACATATGTAATGTGCCTATCTGGTTATTTCATGGCCCGAATGAGATTGGGAATTGAATTAAATGCTAAAATGAAGCCACAAGTGAGGTTGGGGAATCTGTAATATGAACATAGTAGCATTTAGTTAGAATGCGTTCATTCCTAAGTATAGCAGATATAAGCTATAAGGTTGGATTCCTTTTAACCTTCTGTGGTGTAGTGGTAGCGCCTTGACTTAGTAAGCATAAGTCCTTGGTTCGAGTCCCGGTCATTGTAAAAAATGATTCATGTTTTCACATATGTAATGTGCTTATCTGGTTATTTCATGGCCCGAATGAAACTGGGAATTGAATTAAATGCTAAAATGAAGCCACGAGTGAGGTTGGGGAATCTGTAATATGAACATAGTGGCATTCAGTTAGAATGCGTTCATTCCTAAGTATAGCAGATATAAGCTATAAGGTTGGATTCCATGTAACCTTCTGTGGTGTAGTGGTAGTGCCTTGACTTAGTAATCATTAGTACTTGGTTCGAGTCCCAGTCGGGTAAAAAATGATTCATCTTTTCACATATGTAATGTGCTTATCTGGTTATTTCATGGCCCGAATGAGATTGGGAATTGAATTAAATGCTAAAATGAAGCCACAAGTGAGGTTGGGGAATCTGTAATATGAACATAGTGGCATTCAGTTAGAATGCGTTCATTCCTAAGTATAGCAGATATAAGCTATAAGGTTGGATTCCTTTTAACCTTCTGTGGCGTAGTGGTAGCGCCTTGACTTAGTAATCATAAGTCCTTGGTTCGAGTCCCGGTTGGGGTAAAAAATGATTCATGTTTTCACATATGTCATGTTCTTATCTGGTTATTTCATGGCCCGAATGAGATTGGGAATTGAATTAAAAGCTAAAATGAAGCCATGAGTGAGGTAGGGAAATCTGTTATATGAACATATTGGCATTCAGTTAGAATGCGTTCATTCCTAAGAATAGCAGATATAAGCTATAAGGTTGGATTCCTTTTAACCTTCTGTGGTGTAGTGGTAGCGCCTTGACTTAGTAATCAAAAGTCCTTGGTGCGAGTCCCTGTCGGGGTAAAAAATGATTAATCTTTTCACATATGTAATGTGCTTATCTGGTTATTTCATGGCCCGAATGAGATTGGGAATTGAATTAAATGCTAAAATGAAGCCACGAGTGAGGTTGGGGAATCTGTAATATGAACATAGTGGCATTCAGTTAGAATGCGTTCATTCCTAAGTATAGCATATATAAGCTATAATGTTGGATTCCTTTTAAACTTCTGTGGCGTAGTCGTAGCGCCTTGACTTAGTAATCATAAGTCCTTGGTTCGAGTCCCTGTCGGGGTAAAATATGATTCATGTTTTCACATATGCAATATGCTTATCTGGATATTTCATGGCCCGAATGAGATTTGGAATTGAATTAAATGCTAAAATGTAGCCATGAGTGAGGTTGGGGAATCAGTAACATGAACATGGCGGCATTCAGTTAGAATGCGTTCATTCCTATGTATAGCAGATATAAGCTATAAGGTTGGATTCCTTTTAACCTTTTGTGGTGTAGTGGTAGCGCCTTGACTTAGTAATCATAAATCCTTGGTTCGAGTCCCAGTCGGGGTAAAAAATGATTCATGTTTTCACATATGTAATGTGCTTATCTGGTTATTTCATGGCCCGAATGAGATTGGGAATTGAATTAAATGCTAAAATGAAGCCACGAGTGAGGTTGGGGAATCTGTTATATGAAAATAGTGGCATTCAGTTAGAATGCGTTCATTCCTAAGTAAAGCAGATTTAAGCTATAAGGTTAGATTCCTTTTAACCCTCTGTGGTATAGTGGTAGAGCCTTGACTTAGTAATCATAAGTCTTTGGTTCGAGTCCTGGTCGTGGTAAAAAATGATTCATGTTTTCACATATGTAATGTGCTTATCTGGTTATTTCATGGCCAGAATGAGATTGGGAATTGAATTAAATGCTAAAATGAAGCCACGAGTGAGGTTGGGGAATCTGTAATATGAACATAGTGGCATTCAGTTAGAATGCGTTCATTCCTAAGTATAGCAGATATAAGCTATAAGGTTGGAATCCTATTAACCTTTTGTGGTGTATTGGTAGCGCCTTGACTTAATAATCCTAAGTCCTTGGTTCGTGTCCCGGTCGGGTAAAAAAATGATTCATGTTTTCACATATGTAATGTGCTTATCTGGTTATTTCATGGCCCGAATGAGATTGGGAATTGAATTAAATGCTAAAATGAAGCCACGAGTGAGGTTGGGGAATCTGTTATATGAACATAGTGGCATTCAGTTAGAATGCGTTCATTCCTAAGTATAGCAGATATAAGCTATAAGGTTGGATTCCTTTTAACCTTCTGTGGCGTAGTGGTAGCGCCTTGACTTAGTAATCATAAGTCCTTGGTTCGAGTCCCGGTCGGGGTAAAAAATGATTCATGTTTTCACATATGTCATGTTCTTATCTGGTTATTTCATGGCCCGAATGAGATTGGGAATTGAATTAAAAGTTAAAATGAAGCCACAGCTGAGGTTGGGGAATCTGTAATATGAACATAGTGGCATTAAGTTAGAATGCGTTCATTCCTAAGTATAGAAGATGTAAGCTATAAGGTTGGATTCCTTTTAACCTTCTGTGGTGTAGTGGTAGCGCCTTGACTTAGTAATCATAAGTCCTTTGTTCGAGTCCCAGTCGTGGTAAAAAATGATTCATGTTTTCACAAATGTAATGTGCTTATCTGGTTATTTCATGGCCCGAATGAGATTGGGAATTGAATTAAATGCTAAAATGAAGCCACAACTGAGGTTGGGGAATCTGTAATATGAACATAGTGGCATTCAGTTAGAATGCGTTCATTCCTAAGTATAGCAGATATAAGCTATAAGGTTGGATTCCTTTTAACCTTCTGTGGTGTAGTGGTAGCGCCTTGACTTAGTAATCATAAGTCCTTGGTTCGAGTCCCGGTCGGGGTAAAAAAATGATTCATGTTTTCACATATGTAATGTGCTTATCTGGTTACTTCATGGCCCAAATGAGATTGGGAATTGAATTAAATGCTAAAATGAAGCCACGAGTGAGGTTGGGGAATCTGTAATATGAACATAGTGGCATTCAGTTAGAATGCATTCATTCCTAAGTATAGCAAATATAAGCTATAAGGTTGGATTCCTTTTTACCTTCTGTGGTGTATGGTAGTGCCTTGACTTAGTAATCATAAGTCCTTGGTTCGTGTCTTGGTCGGGGTAAAAAATGATTCATGTTTTCACATATATAATGTGCTTATCTAGTTATTTCATGGCCCGAATGAGATTGGGAATTGAATTAAATGCTAAAATGAAGCCACGAGTGAGGTTGGGGAATCTGTAATATGAACATAGTGGCATTCAGGTAGAATGCGTTCATTCCTAAGTATAGCAGATATAAGCTATAAGGTTGGATTCCATTTATCCTTTCTTTGGTGTAGTGGTAGCGCCTTGAATTAGTAATCATAAGTCCTTGGTTCGAGTCCCGGTCGGGGTAAATAATGATTCATGTTTTCACATATGTAATGTGCTTATCTGGTTATTTCATGGCCCGAATGAGATTTGGAATTGAATTAAATGCTAAAATAAAGCCACGAGTGAGGTTGGGGAATCTGTAATAAGAACATAGTGGCATTTAGTTAGAATGCATTCATTCCTAAGTATAACAGATATAAGCTATAAGGTTGGATTCCTTTTAACCTTCTGTTGTGTAGTTATAGCGCGTTGACTTAGTAATCATAAGTCCTTGGTTCGAGTCCCGGTCGGGGTAAAAAATGATTCATGTTTTCACATATGTATTGTGCTTATCTGGTTATTTCATGGCCCGAATGAGATTGGGAATTGAATTAAATGCTAAAATGAAGCCACAAGTAAGGTTGGGGAATCTGTAATATGAACATAGTGGCATTCAGTTAGAATGCGTTCATTCCTAAGTATAGCAGATATAAGCTATAAGGTTGGATTCCTTTTAACCTTCTGTGGTGAAGTGGTAACGCCTTGACTTAGTAAGTATAAGTCTTAGGTTCGAGTCCCGGTCGGGGTAAAAAATGATTCATGTTTTCACATATGTAATGTGCTTATCTTGTTATTTAATGCCCCAAATGAGCTTGGGAATTGAATTAATTGCTAAAATGAAGCCAAAAGTGAGGTTGGGGAATCTGTAATATGAACATAGTGGCACTCACTTAGAATGCGTTCATTCCTAATTATAGCATATATAAGCTATAAGGTTGGATTCCTTTTAACCTTCTGTGCTGTAGTGGTAGCACCTTGACTTAGTAATCATAAGTCCTAGGTTCGAGTCTCGGTCGGGGTAAAAAAAGATTCATATTTTCACATATATGATGTTCTTATCTGGATATATCATGGCCCGAATGAGATTGGGAATTGAATTAAATGCTAAAATGAAGCCACGAGTGAGGTTGGGGAATCTGCAATATGAACATAGTGGCATTCAGTTAGAATGCTTTCATTCCTAAGTATAGCGGATATAAGCTATAAGGTTGGATTCCTTTTAACCTTCTGCGGTGTAGTGGTAGCGCCTTGACTTAGTAATCATAAGTCCTAGGTTAGAGTCCCGGTTGGGGTAAAAAATGATTCAAGTATTCACATATGTAATGTGCTTATCTGGTTATATCATGGCCCAAATGAGATTGGGAATTGAACTAAATGCTAAAATGAAGCCACGAGTGAGGTTGGGGAATCTGTAATATGAAAATAGTGGCATTCATTTAGAATGCGTTCATTCCTAAGTATAGCAGATGTAAGCTATAAGGCTGGATTCCTTTTAACCTTCTGTGGTGTAGTGGTAGCGCCTTGACTTAGTAATTATAAGTCCTATGTTCGAGTCCCGGTCGGGGTAAAAAATGATTCATGTTTTCACATATGTAATGTTCCTATCTGGTTATTTCATGGCCCGAATGAGATTGGGAATTGAATTAAATGCTAAAATGAAGCCACGAGTGAGGTTGGGGAATCTGTAAATGAACATAGTGGCATTCAGTTAGAATTCGTTCATTCCTAAGTATAGCAGATATAAGCTATAAGGTTAGATTCCTTTTAACCTTCTGTGGTGTAGTGGTAGCGCCTTGACTTAGTAATCACAAGTCCTTAGTTCGAGTCCCGGTCGGGGTAAAAAATGATTCATGTTTACACATATGTAATGTGCTTATCAGGTTATTTCATGGCCCGAATGAGATTGGGAATTGAATTAAATGCTAAATTGAAGCCACGAGTGAGGTTGGGGAATCTGTAATATGAACATAGTGGCATTCAGTTAGAATGCGTTCATTCCTAAGTATAGCAAATATAAGCTATAAGGTTGGATTCCTTTTAACCTTCTGTCGTGTAGTGGTAGCGCCTTGACTTAGTAATCATAAGTCCTTGGTTCGAGTCCCGGTCGGGGTAAAAAAATGATTCATCTTTTCACATATGTAATGTGCTTATCTGGTTATTTCATGGCCCGAATGAGATTGGGAATTGAATTAAATGCTAAAATGAAGCCACGAGTGAGGTTGGGGAATCTGTAATATGAACATAGTGGCATTCAGTTAGAATGCGCTCATTCCTAAGAATAGCAGATATAAGCTATATGGTTAGATTCCTTTTAACCTTCTGTGGTGTAGTGGTAGCGCCTTGACTTAGTAATCATAAGTCCTTGGTTTGAGTCCCGGTCGGGGTAAAAAATGATTCATCTTTTCACATATGTAATGTGCTTATCTGGTTATTTCATGGACCGAATGAGATTGGGAATTGAATTAAATGCTAAAATGAAGCCACGAGTGAGGTTGGGGAATCTGTAATATGAACATAGTGGCATTCAGTTAGAATGCGTTCATTCCTAAGTATAGCAGATATAAGCTATAATGTTGGATTCCTTTTAACCTTGTGTGGCGTAGTCGTAGCGCCTTGACTTAGTAATCATAAGTCCTTGGTTCGAGTCCCGGTCGGGGTAAAAAATGATTCATCTTTTCACATATGTAATGTTCTTATCTGGTTATTTCATGGCCCGAATGAGATTGGGAATTGAATTAAAAGCTAAAATGAAGCCACGAGTGAGGTTGGGGAATCTGTAATATGAAGATAGTGGCATTCAGTTAGAATACGTTCATTCCTAAGTATAGCAGATATATGCTATAAGGTTGGATTCCTTTTAACCTTCTGTGGTGTAATGGTAGCGCCTTGACTTAGTAATCATAAGTCCTTGGTTTGAGTCCCGGTCGGAGCAAAAAAAGATTCATGTTTTCACATATGTAATGTGCTTATCTGGTTATTTCATGGGCCGGATGAGATTGGGAATTGAATTAAATGCTAAAATGAATCCATGAGTGAGGTTGGGGAATCTGTAATATGAACATAGTGGCATTCAGTTAGAATGCATTCATTCCTAAGTATAGCAGATATAAGCTATAAGGTTGGATTCCTTTTAACCTTCTGTGGTGTACTGTTAGTGCCTTGACTTAATAATTATAAGTCCTTGGTTCGAGTCCCTGTCGGGGTAAAATATGATTCATGTTTTCACATATGCAATGTGCTTATCTGGATATTTCATGGCCCGAATGAGATTTGGAATTGAATTAAATGCTAAAATGTAGTCATGAGTGAGGTTGGGGAATCTGTTATATGAACATAGTGGCATTCAGTTAGAATGCGTTCATTCCTAAGTAAAGCAGATTTAAGCTATAAGGTTAGATTCCTTTTAACCCTCTGTGGTATAGTGGTAGCGCCTTGACTTAGTAATCATAAGTCCTTGGTTCGAGTCCTGGTCGTGGTAAAAAATGATTCATGTTTTCACATATGTAATGTGCTTATCTGGTTATTTCATGGCCTGAATGAGATTGGGAATTGAATTAAATGCTAAAATGAAGCCACGAGTGAGGTTGGGGAATCTGTAATATGAACATAGTGGCATTCAGTTAGAATGCGTTCATTCCTAAGTATAGCAGATATAAGCTATAAGGTTGGAATCCTATTAACCTTTTGTGGTGTATTGGTAGCGCCTTGACTTAATAATCCTAAGTCCTTGGTTCGTGTCCCGGTCGGGGTAAAAAAATGATTCATGTTTTCACATATGTAATGTGCTTATCTGGTTATTTCATGGCCCGAATGAGATTGGGAATTGAATTAAATGCTAAAATGAAGCCACGAGTGAGGTTGGGGAATCTGTAATATGAACATAGTGGCATTCAGTTAGAATGCATTCATTCCTAAGTATAGCAGATACAAGCTATAAGGTTTGATTCCTTTTAACCTTCTGTGGAGTAGTGGTAGCGCCTTGACTTAGTAATCATAAGTCCCTGGTTCGAGTCCCGGTCTGGGAAAAATGATTCATGTTTGTACATATGTCATTGTCTTATCTGGTTATTTCATGGCCCGAATGAGATTGGGAATTGAATTAAAAGCTAAAATGAAGCCACGAGTGAGGTAGGGGAATCTGTTATATGAACATAGTGGCATTCAGTTAGAATGCGTTCATTCCTAAGTATAGCAGATATAAGCTATAAGGTTGGATTCCTTTTAACCTTCTGTGGTGTAGTGGTAGCGCCTTGACTTAGTAATCATAAGTCCTTGGTTCGAGTCCCAGTGTAGATAAAAAATGATTCATGTTTTCACATATGTAATGTGCCTATCTGGTTATTTCATGGCCCGAATGAGATTGGGAATTGAATTAAATGCTAAAATGAAGCCACAAGTGAGGTTGGGGAATCTGTAATATGAACATAGTGGCATTTAGTTAGAATGCGTTCATTCCTAAGTATAGCAGATATAAGCTATAAGGTTGGATTCCTTTTAACCTTCTGTGGTGTAGTGGTAGCGCCTTGACTTAGTAAGCATAAGTCCTTGGTTCGAGTCCCGGTCGTTGTAAAAAATGATTCATGTTTTCACATATGTAATGTGCTTATCTGGTTATTTCATGGCCCGAATGAAACTGGGAATTGAATTAAATGCTAAAATGAAGCCACGAGTGAGGTTGGGGAATCTGTAATATGAACATAGTGGCATTCAGTTAGAATGCGTTCATTCCTAAGTATAGCAGATATAAGCTATAAGGTTGGATTCCATGTAACCTTCTGTGGTGTAGTGGTAGTGCCTTGACTTAGTAATCATTAGTACTTGGTTCGAGTCCCGGTCGGGTAAAAAATGATTCATCTTTTCACATATGTAATGTGCTTATCTGGTTATTTCATGGCCCGAATGAGATTGGGAATTGAATTAAATGCTAAAATGAAGCCACAAGTGAGGTTGGGGAATCTGTAATATGAACATAGTGGCATTCAGTTAGAATGCGTTCATTCCTAAGTATAGCAGATATAAGCTATAAGGTTGGATTCCTTTTAACCTTCTGTGGCGTAGTGGTAGCGCCTTGACTTAGTAATCATAAGTCCTTGGTTCGAGTCCCGGTTGGGGTAAAAAATGATTCATGTTTTCACATATGTCATGTTCTTATCTGGTTATTTCATGGCCCGAATGAGATTGGGAATTGAATTAAAAGCTAAAATGAAGCCATGAGTGAGGTAGGGGAATCTGTTATATGAACATATTGGCATTCAGTTAGAATGCGTTCATTCCTAAGTATAGCAGATATAAGCTATAAGGTTGGATTCCTTTTAACCTTCTGTGGTGTAGTGGTAGCGCCTTGACTTAGTAATCAAAAGTCCTTGGTTCGAGTCCCAGTGTAGGTAAAAAATGATTCATGTTTTCACATATGTAATGTGCTTATCTGGTTATTTCATGGCCTGAATGAGATTGGGAATTGAACTAAATGCTAAAATGAAGCCACAACTGATGTTGGGGAATCTGTAATATGAACATAGTGGCATTCAGTTAGAATGCATTCATTCAAAAGTATAGCAGATATAAGCTATAAGGTTGGGTTCCTTTTAACCTTCTGTGGTGTAGTGGTAGCGCCTTGACTTAGTAGTCATAAGTCCTTGGTTCGAGTCCCGGTCGGGGTAAAAAATGATTCATGTTTTCACATATGTAATGTGCTTATCTGGTTATTTCATGGCCCGAATGAGACTGGGAATTGAATTAAATGCTAAAATGAAGCCACGAGTGAGGTTGGGGAATCTGTAATAAGAACATAGTGGCATTTAGTTAGAATGCATTCATTCCTAAGTATAACAGATATAAGCTATAAGGTTGGATTCCTTTTAACCTTCTGTTGTGTAGTTATAGCGCGTTGACTTAGTAATCATAAGTCCTTGGTTCGAGTCCCGGTCGGGGTAAAAAATTATTCATGTTTTCACATATGTATTGTGCTTATCTGGTTATTTCATGGCCCGAATGAGATTGGGAATTGAATTAAATGCTAAAATGAAGCCACAAGTAAGGTTGGGGAATCTGTAATATGAACATAGTGGCATTCAGTTAGAATGCGTTCATTCCTAAGTATAGCAGATATAAGCTATAAGGTTGGATTCCTTTTAACCTTCTGTGGTGTAGTGGTAACGCCTTGACTTAGTAAGCATAAGTCCTAGGTTCGAGTCCCGGTCGGGGTAAAAAATGATTCATGTTTTCACATATGTAATGTGCTTATCTTGTTATTTAATGCCCCAAATGAGCTTGGGAATTGAATTAATTGCTAAAATGAAGCCAAAAGTGAGGTTGGGGAATCTGTAATATGAACATAGTGGCACTCACTTAGAATGCGTTCATTCCTAATTATAGCATATATAAGCTATAAGGTTGGATTCCTTTTAACCTTCTGTGCTGTAGTGGTAGCACCTTGACTTAGTAATCATAAGTCCTAGGTTCGAGTCTCGGTCGGGGTAAAAAAAGATTCATATTTTCACATATATGATGTTCTTATCTGGATATATCATGGCCCGAATGAGATTGGGAAGTGAATTAAATGCTAAAATGAAGCCACGAGTGAGGTTGGGGAATCTGCAATATGAACATAGTGGCATTCAGTTAGAATGCTTTCATTCCTAAGTATAGCGGATATAAGCTATAAGGTTGGATTCCTTTTAACCTTCTGCGGTGTAGTGGTAGCGCCTTGACTTAGTAATCATAAGTCCTAGGTTAGAGTCCCGGTTGGGGTAAAAAATGATTCAAGTATTCACATATGTAATGTGCTTATCTGGTTATATCATGGCCCAAATGAGATTGGGAATTGAACTAAATGCTAAAATGAAGCCACGAGTGAGGTTGGGGAATCTGTAATATGAAAATAGTGGCATTCATTTAGAATGCATTCATTCCTAAGTATAGCAGATATAAGCTATAAGGCTGGATTCCTTTTAACCTTCTGTGGTGTAGTGGTAGCGCCTTGACTTAGTAATTATAAGTCCTATTTTCGAGTCCCGGTCGGGGTAAAAAATGATTCATGTTTTCACATATGTAATGTTCCTATCTGGTTATTTCATGGCCCGAATGAGATTGGGAATTGAATTAAATGCTAAAATGAAGCCACGAGTGAGGTTGGGGAATCTGTAAATGAACATAGTGGCATTCAGTTAGAATTCGTTCATTCCTAAGTATAGCAGATATAAGCTATAAGGTTAGATTCCTTTTAACCTTCTGTGGTGTAGTGGTAGCGCCTTGACTTAGTAATCACAAGTCCTTAGTTCGAGTCCCGGTCGGGGTAAAAAATGATTCATGTTTACACATATGTAATGTGCTTATCAGGTTATTTCATGGCCCGAATGAGATTGGGAATTGAATTAAATGCTAAATTGAAGCCACGAGTGAGGTTGGGGAATCTGTAATATGAACATAGTGGCATTCAGTTAGAATGCGTTCATTCCTAAGTATAGCAAATATAAGCTATAAGGTTGGATTCCTTTTAACCTTCTGTCGTGTAGTGGTAGCGCCTTGACTTAGTAATCATAAGTCCTTGGTTCGAGTCCCGGTCGGGGTAAAAAATGATTCATCTTTTCACATATGTAATGTGCTTATCTGGTTATTTCATGGACCGAATGAGATTGGGAATTGAATTAAATGCTAAAATGAAGCCACGAGTGAGGTTGGGGAATCTGTAATATGAACATAGTGGCATTCAGTTAGAATGCGTTCATTCCTAAGTATAGCAGATATAAGCTATAATGTTGGATTCCTTTTAACCTTGTGTGGCGTAGTCGTAGCGCCTTGACTTTGTAATCATAAGTCCTTGGTTCGAGTCCCGGTCGGGGTAAAAAATGATTCATCTTTTCACATATGTAATGTTCTTATCTGGTTATTTCATGGCCCGAATGAGATTGGGAATTGAATTAAAAGCTAAAATGAAGCCACGAGTGAGGTTGGGGAATCTGTAATATGAAGATAGTGGCATTCAGTTAGAATGCATTCATTCCTAAGTATAGCAGATATATGCTATAAGGTTGGATTCCTTTTAACCTTCTGTGGTGTAATGGTAGCGCCTTGACTTAGTAATCATAAGTCCTTGGTTTGAGTCCCGGTCGGGGCAAAAAAAGATTCATGTTTTCACATATGTAATGTGCTTATCTGGTTATTTCATGGGCCGGATGAGATTGGGAATTGAATTAAATGCTAAAATGAATCCATGAGTGAGGTTGGGGAATCTGTAATATGAACATAGTGGCATTCAGTTAGAATGCATTCATTCCTAAGTATAGCAGATATAAGCTATAAGGTTGGATTCCTTTTAACCTTCTGTGGTGTAGTGTTAGTGCCTTGACTTAATAATTATAAGTCCTTGGTTCGAGTCCCTGTCGGGGTAAAATATGATTCATGTTTTCACATATGCAATGTGCTTATCTGGATATTTCATGGCCCGAATGAGATTTGGAATTGAATTAAATGCTAAAATGTAGTCATGAGTGAGGTTGGGGAATCTGTTATATGAACATAGTGGCATTCAGTTAGAATGCGTTCATTCCTAAGTAAAGCAGATTTAAGCTATAAGGTTAGATTCCTTTTAACCCTCTGTGGTATAGTGGTAGCGCCTTGACTTAGTAATCATAAGTCCTTGGTTCGAGTCCTGGTCGTGGTAAAAAATGATTCATGTTTTCACATATGTAATGTGCTTATCTGGTTATTTCATGGCCTGAATGAGATTGGGAATTGAATTAAATGCTAAAATGAAGCCACGAGTGAGGTTGGGGAATCTGTAATATGAACATAGTGGCATTCAGTAAGAATGCGTTCATTCCTAAGTATAGCAGATATAAGCTATAAGGTTGGAATCCTATTAACCTTTTGTGGTGTATTGGTAGCGCCTTGACTTAATAATCCTAAGTCCTTGGTTCGTGTCCCGGTCGGGGTAAAAAAATGATTCATGTTTTCACATATGTAATGTGCTTATCTGGTTATTTCATGGCCCGAATGAGATTGGGAATTGAATTAAATGCTAAAATGAAGCCACGAGTGAGGTTGGGGAATCTGTAATATGAACAGAGTGGCATTCAGTTAGAATGCATTCATTCCTAAGTATAGCAGATACAAGCTATAAGGTTTGATTCCTTTTAACCTTCTGTGGAGTAGTGGTAGCGACTTGACTTAGTAATCATAAGTCCCTGGTTCGAGTCCCGGTCGGGGAAAAAATGATTCATGTTTGTACATATGTCATGTTCTTATCTGGTTATTTCATGGCCCGAATGAGATTGGGAATTGAATTAAAAGCTAAAATGAAGCCACGAGTGAGGTAGGGGAATCTGTTATATGAACATAGTGGCATTCAGTTAGAATGCGTTCATTCCTAAGTATAGCAGATATAAGCTATAAGGTTGGATTCCTTTTAACCTTCTGTGGTGTAGTGGTAGCGCCTTGACTTAGTAATCATAAGTCCTTGGTTCGAGTCCCAGTGTAGGTAAAAAATGATTCATGTTTTCACATATGTAATGTGCCTATCTGGTTATTTCATGGCCCGAATGAGATTGGGAATTGAATTAAATGCTAAAATGAAGCCACAAGTGAGGTTGGGGAATCTGTAATATGAACATAGTGGCATTTAGTTAGAATGCGTTCATTCCTAAGTATAGCAGATATAAGCTATAAGGTTGGATTCCTTTTAACCTTCTGTGGTGTAGTGGTAGCGCCTTGACTTAGTAAGCATAAGTCCTTGGTTCGAGTCCCGGTCGTTGTAAAAAATGATTCATGTTTTCACATATGTAATGTGCTTATCTGGTTATTTCATGGCATGAATGAGATTGCAAATTGAATTAAATGCTAAAATGAAGCCACGAGTGAGGTTTGGGAATCTGTAATATGAACATAGTGGCATTCAGTTAGAATGCGTTCATTCCTAAGTATAGCAGATATAAGCTATAAGGTTGGATTCCATGTAACCTTCTGTGGTGTAGTGGTAGTGCCTTGACTTAGTAATAATTAGTACTTGGTTCGAGTCCCGGTCGGGTAAAAAATGATTCATCTTTTCACATATGTAATGTGCTTATCTGGTTATTTCATGGCCCGAATGAGATTGGGAATTGAATTAAATGCTAAAATGAAGCCACAAGTGAGGTTGGGGAATCTGTAATATGAACATAGTGGCATTCAGTTAGAATGCGTTCATTCCTAAGTATAGCAGATATAAGCTATAAGGTTGGATTCCTTTTAACCTTCTGTGGCGTAGTGGTAGCGCCTTGACTTAGTAATCATAAGTCCTTGGTTCGAGTCCCGGTTGGGGTAAAAAATGATTCATGTTTTCACATATGTCATGTTCTTATCTGGTTATTTCATGGCCCGAATGAGATTGGGAATTGAATTAAAAGCTAAAATGAAGCCATGAGTGAGGTAGGGGAATCTGTTATATGAACATATTGGCATTCAGTTAGAATGCGTTCATTCCTAAGTATAGCAGATATAAGCTATAAGGTTGGATTCCTTTTAACCTTCTGTGGTGTAGTGGTAGCGCCTTGACTTAGTAATCAAAAGTCCTTGGTTCGAGTCCCAGTGTAGGTAAAAAATTATTCATGTTTTCACATATGTAATGTGCTTATCTGGTTATTTCATGGCCTGAATGAGATTGGGAATTGAATTAAATGCTAAAATGAAGCCACAACTGAGGTTGGGGAATCTGTAATATGAACATAGTGGCATTCAGTTAGAATGCATTCATTCAAAAGTATAGCAGATATAAGCTATAAGGTTGGGTTCCTTTTAACCTTCTGTGGTGTAGTGGTAGCGCCTTGACTTAGTAAGTATAAGTCCTTGGTTCGAGTCCCGGTCGGGGTAAAAAATGATTCATGTTTTCACATATGTAATGTGCTTATCTGGTTATTTCATGGCCCGAATGAGACTGGGAATTGAATTAAATGCTAAAATGAAGCCACGAGTGAGGTTGGGGAATCTGTAATATGAACATAGTGGCACTCAGTTAGAATGCGTTCATTCCTAAGTTTAGCAGATATAAGCTATAAGGTTGGATTCCTTTTAACCTTCTGTGGTGTAGTGGTAGCACCTTGACTTAGTAATCATAAGTCCTTGGTTCGAGTCCCTGTCGGGGTAAATTATGATTCATGTTTTCACATATGTAATGTGCTTATCTGGTTATTTCATGGCCCGAATGAGATTGGAAATTGAATTAAATGCTAAAATGAAGCCACGAGTGAGGTTTGGGAATCTGTAATATGAACATAGTGGCATTCCGTTAGAATGCGTTCATTCTTAGGTATAGCAGATATAAGCTATAAGGTTGGATTCCTTTTAACCTTCTGTGGTGTAGTGGTAGCGCCTTGACTTAGTAATCATAAGTCCTTGGTTCGAGTCCAGGTCGGGATAAAATATGATTCATGTTTTCACATGTGTAATGTGCTTATCTGGTTATTTCATGGCCTGAATGAGATTGGGAATTGAATTAAATGCTAAAATGAAGCCACGAGTGAGGTTGGGGAATCTGTAATATGAACATAGTGGCATTCAGTTAGAATGCGTTCATTCCTAAGTATAGCAAATATAAGCTATAAGGTTGGATTCCTTTTAACCTTCTGTGGTGTAGTGGTAGCGCCTTGACTTAGTAATTATAAGTCCTTGGTTCAAGTCCTGGTCGGGGCAAAAAATGATTCATGTTTTCACATATGTAATGTGCTTATCTGGTTATTTCATGGCCCGAATGAGATTGGGAATTGAATTAAATGCTAAAATGAAGCCATGAGTGAGGTTGGGGAATCTGTAATATGAACATAGTGGCATTCAGTTAGAATGCGCTCATTCCTAAGTATAGCATATATAAGCTATAAGGTTGGATTCCTTTTAACCTTCTGTGGTGTAGTGGTAGCGCCTTGACTTAGTAATCATAAGTCCTTGGTTCGAGTCCAGGTCGGGATAAAATATGATTCATGTTTTCACATATGTAATGTGCTTATCTGGTTATTTCATGGCCCGAATGAGATTGGGAATTGAATTAAATGCTAAAATGAAGCCACGAGTGAGGTTGGTGAATCTGTAATATGAACATAGTGGCATTCAGTTAGAATGCGTTCATTCCTAAGTATAGCAAATATAAGCTATAAGGTTGGATTCCTATTAACCTTCTTTGGTGTAGTGGTAGCGCCTTGACTTAGTAATCATAAGTCCTTGGTTCGAGTCCCGGTCGGGGTAAAAAATGATTCATCTTTTCACATATGTAATGTGCTTATCTGGTTATTTCATGGCCCGAATGAGATTGGGAATTGAATTAAATGCTAAAATGAAGCCAAGAGTGAGGTTGGGGAATCTGTAATATAAACATAGTGGCATTCAGTTAGAATGCGTTCATTCCTAAGTATAGCAGATATAAGCTATAATGTTGGATTCCTTTTAACCTTCTGTGGCGTAGTCTTAGCGCCTTGACTTAGTAATCATAAGTGCTTGGTTCGAGTCCCGGTCGTTGTAAAAAATGATTCATCTTTTCACATATGTAATGTTCTTATCTGGTTATTTCATGGCCCGAATGAGATTGGGAATTGAATTAAATGCTAAAATGAAGCCACGAGTGAAGTTGGGGAATCTGTAATATGAACATAGTGGCATTCAGTTAGAATGCGTTAATTCCAAAGTATAGCAGATATAAGCTATAAGGTTGGATTCCAATTAACCTTCTGTGGTGTAGTGGTAGCGCCTTGACTTAGTAATCATAAGTCCTTGGTTTGAGTCCCGGTCGGGGCAAAAAAAGATTCATGTTTTCACATATGTAATGTGCTTATCTGATTATTTCATGGCCCGAATGAGATTGGGAATTGAATTAAATGCTAAAATGAAGCCATGAGTGAGGGTGGGGAATCTGTTATATGAAAATAGTGCCATTCAGTTAGAATGCATTCATTCCTAACTATAGCAGATATAAGCTATAAGGTTGGATTCCTTTTAACCTTCTGTGGTGTAGTGTTAGTGCCCTGACTTAATAATTATAATTCCTTGGTTCAAATCCCGGTCGGGGTAAAATATGACTCATGTTTTCACATATGTAATGTGCTTATCTTTTTATTTCATGGCCCGAATGAGATTGGGAATTGAATTAAATGCTAAAATGAAGCCACAAGTGAGGTTGGGGAATCTGTTATATGAACATAGTGGCATTCAGTTAGAATGCGTTCATTTCTAAGTAAAGCAGATTTAAGCTATAAGGTTAGATTCCTTTTAACCCTCTGTGGTATAGTGGTAGCGCCTTGACTTAGTAATCATAAGTCCTTGGTTCGAGTCCTGGTCGTGGCAAAAAATGATTCATATTTTCACATATGTAATGTGCTTATCTGGTTATTTCATGGCCCGAATGAGATTGGGAACTGAATTAAATGCCAAAATGAAGCCACGAGTGAGGTTGGGGAATCTGTAATAAGAACAGAGTGGCATTCAGTTGGAATGCATTCATTCCTAAGTACAGCAGATATAAGCTATAAGATTGGATTATTTTTAACCTTCTGTGGTGTAGTGGTAGCGCCTTGACTTAGTAATCATAAGTCCCTGGTTCGAGTCCCGGTCGGGGAAAAAATGATTCATGTTTGTACATATGTAATGTTCTTATCTGGTTATTTCATGGCCCGAATGAGATTGGGAATTGAATTAAAAGCTAAAATGAAGCCACGAGTGAGGTAGGGGAATCTGTTATATGAACATAGTGGCATTCAGTTAGAATGCGTTCATTCCTAAGTATAGCAGATATAAGCTATAAGGTTGGATTCCTTTTAACCTTCTGTGGTGTAGTGGTAGCGCCTTGACTTAGTAATCATAAGTCCTTGGTTCGAGTCCCAATGTAGGTAAAAAATGATTCATGTTTTCACATATGTAATGTGCTTATCTGGTTATTTCATGGCCCGAATGAGATTGGGAATTGAATTAAATGCTAAAATGAAGCCACGAGTGAGGTCGGGGAATCTGTAATATGAACATAGTGGCATTTAGTTAGAATGCGTTCAATCCTAAGTATAGCAGATATAAGCTATAAGGTTGGATTCCTTTTAACATTCTGTGGTGTAAGGGTAGCGCCTTGACTTAGTAATCATAAGTCCTTGGTTCGAGTCCCGGTCGGGGTAAAAAATGATTCATGTTTTCACATATGTAATGTGCTTATCTGGTTATTTCATGGCCCGAATGAGACTGGGAATTGAATTAAATGCTAAAATGAAGCCACGAGTGAGGTTGGGGAATCTGTAATATGAACATAGTGGCACTCAGTTAGAATGCGTTCATTCCTAAGTATAGCAGATATAAGCTATAAGGTTGGATTCCTTTTAACCTTCTGTGGTGTAGTGGTAGCGCCTTGACTTAGTAATCATAAGTCCTTGGTTCGAGTCCCTGTCGGGGTAAATTATGATTCATGTTTTCACATATGTAATGTGCTTATCTGGTTATTTCATGGCATGAATGAGATTGCAAATTGAATTAAATGCTAAAATGAAGCCACGAGTGAGGTTTGGGAATCTGTAATATGAACATAGTGGCATTCAGTTAGAATGCGTTCATTCCTAAGTATAGCAAATATAAGCTATAAGATTGGATTCCTTTTAACCTTCTGTGGTGTAGTGGTAGCGCCTTGACTTAGTAATTATAAGTCCTTGGTTTGAGTCCCGGTCGGGGTAAAAAATGATTCATGTTTTCACATATGTAATGTGCTTATCTGGTTATTTCATGGCCCGAAAGAGATTGGGAATTGAAGTAAATGCTAAAATGAAGCCACGAGTGAGGTTGGGGAATCTGTAATATGAACATAGTGGCATTCAGTTAGAATGCGTTCATTCCTAAGTATAGCAGATATAAGCTATAAGGTTGGATTCCTTTTAACCTTCTGTGGTGTAGTGGTAGAGCCTTCACTTAGTAATCATAAGTCCTTGGTTCGAGTCCCGGTCGGGGTAAAAAATGATTCATCTTTTCACATATGTAAGTGCTTATCTGGTTATTTCATGGCCCGAATGAGACTGGGAATTGAATTAAATGCTAAAATGAAGCCACGAGTGAGGTTGGGGAATCTGTAATATAAACATAGTGGCATTCAGTTAGAATGCGTTCATTCCTAAGTATAGCGGATATAAGCTATAAGGTTGGATTCCTTTTAACCTTCTATTGTGTAGTGGTAGCGCGTTGACTTAGTAATCATAAGTCCTTGGTTCGAGTCCCGGTCGGGGTAAAAAATGATTCATGTTTTCACATATGTATTGTGCTTATCTGGTTATTTCATGGCCCAAATGAGATTGGGAATTGAATTAAATGCTAAAATGAAGCCACAAGTAAGGTTGGGGAATCTGTAATATGAACATAGTGGCATTCAGATAGAATGCGTTCATTCCTAAGTATAGCAGATATAAGCTATAAGGTTGGATTCCTTTTAATCTTCTGTGGTGTAGTGGTAACGCCTTGACTTAGTAAGTATAAGTCCTAGGTTCGAGTCCCGGTCGGGGTAAAAAATGATTCATGTTTTCACATATGTAATGTGCTTATCTTGTTATTTAATGCCCCAAATGAGATTGGGAATTGAATTAAATGCTAAAATGAAGCCAAGAGTGAGGTTGGGGAATCTGTAATATGAACATAGTGGCACTCACTTAGAATGCGTTCATTCCTAAGTATAGCATATATAAGCTATAAGGTTGGATTCCTTTTAACCTTCTGTGCTGTAGTGGTAGCACCTTGACTTCGTAATCATAAGTCCTAGGTTCGAGTCTCGGTCGGGGTAAAAAATGATTCATATTTTCACATATTTGATGTTCTCATCTGGATATATCATGGCCCGAATGAGATTGGGAATTGAATTAAATGCTAAAATGAAGCCACGAGTGAGGTTGGGGAATCTGTAATATGAACATAGTGGCATTCAGTTAGAATGCGTTCATTCCTAAGTATAGCAAATATAAGCTATAAGGTTGGATTCCTTTTAACTGTATGTCGTGTAGTGGTAGCGCCTTGACTTAGTAATCAAAAGTCCTTGGTTCGAGTCCTGGTCGGGGTAAAAAATGATTCATGTTTTCATATATGTAATGTGCTTATCTGGTTATTTCATGGCGAGAATTAGATTGGGAATTGAATTAAATGCTAAAATGAAGCCACGAGTGAGGTTGGGGAATCTGTAATATGAACATAGTGGCATTCAGTTAGAATGCGCTCATTCCTAAGTATAGCAGATATAAGCTATAAGGTTAGATTCCTTTTAACCTTCTGTGGTGTAGTGGTAGCGCCTTGACTTAGTAATCATAAGTCCTTGGTTCGAGTCCCGGTCGGGGTAAAAAATTATTCATCTTTTCACATATGTAATGTGCTTATCTGGTTATTTCATGGCCCGAATGAGATTGGGAATTGAATTAAAAGCTAAAATGAAGCCACGAGTGAGGTTGGGGAATCTGTAATATGAAGATAGTGGCATTCAGTTAGAATGCGTTCATTCCTAAGTATAGCAGATATAAGCTATAAGGTTGGATTCCTTTTAACCTTCTGTGGTGTAGTGGTAGCGCCTTGACTTAGTAATCATAAGTCCTTGGTTCGAGACCCGCTCGGGGTAAAAAATGATTCATGTTTTCACATATGTAATGTGCTTATAACTGATTATTTCATAGCGTGAATGAGATTGGGAATTGAATTAAATGCTAAAATGAAGCCACGAGTGAGGTTGGGGAATCTGTAATATGAACATGGTGGCATTCAGTTAGAATGCGTTCATTCCTAAGTATAGCAGATATAAGCTATAAGGTTGGATTCCTTTTAACCTTTTGTGGTGTAGTGGTAGCGCCTTGACTTAGTAATCATAAGTCCTTGGTTCGAGTCCCAGTCGGGGTAAAAAATGATTCATGTTTTCACATATGTAATGTGCTTATCTGGTTATTTCATGGCCCGAATGAAATTGGGAATTGAATTAAATGCTAAAATGAAGCCACGAGTGAGGTTGGGGAATCTGTAATATGAACATAGTGGCATTCAATTAGAATGCGTTCATTCCTAAGTATAGCAGATATAAGTTATAAGGTTGGAATCCTATTACCCTTTTGTGGTGTAGTCGTAGCGCCTTGACTTAGTAATCATAAGTCCTTGGTTCGAGTCCCGGTCGGGGTAAAAAATGATTCATCTTTTCACATATGTAATGTTCTTATCTGGTTATTTCATGGCCCGAATGAGATTGGGAATTGAATTAAATGCTAAAATAAAGCCACGAGTGAGGTTGGGTAATCTGTAATATGAACATAGTGGCATTCAGTTAGAATGCGTTCATTCCTAATTATAGCAGATATAAGCTATAAGGCTGGATTTCTTTTAACCTTCTGTGGTGTAGTGGTAGCGCCTTGACTTAGTAATCATAAGTCCTTGGTTCGAGTCCCGGTCGGGGTAAAATATGATTCATGTTTACACATATGTAATGTGCTTATCTGGTTATTTCATGGCCCGAATGAGATTGGGAATTGAATTAAATGCTAAAATGAAGCCACGAGTGAGGTTGGGGAATCTGTAATATGAACATAGTGGCATTCAGTTAGAATGCGTTCATTCCTAAGTATAGCAGATATAAGCAATAATGTTGGATTCCTTTTAACCTTCTGTGGCGTAGTCGTAGCGCCTTGACTTAGTAATCATAAGTCCTTGGTTCGTGTCCCGGTCGGGGTAAAAAATGATTCATCTTTTCACATATGTAATGTTCTTATCTGGTTATTTCATGGCCCGAATGAGATTGGGAATTGAATTAAATGCTAAAATGAAGCCACGAGTGAGGTTGGGGAATCTGTAATATGAACATAGTGGCATTCAGTTAGAATGCGTTCATTCCTAATTATAGCAGATATAAGCTATAAGGCTGGATTTCTTTTAACCTTCTGTGGTGTAGTGGTAGCGCCTTGACTTAGTAATCACAAGTCCTTGGTTCGAGTCCCGGTCGGGGTAAAATATGATTCATGTTTACACATATGTAATGTGCTTATCAGGTTATTTCATGGCCCGAATGAGATTGGGAATTGAATTAAATGCTAAAATGAAGCCACGAGTGAGGTTGGGGAATCTGTAATATGAACATAGTGGCATTCAGTTAGAATGCGTTCATTCCTAAGTATAGCAAATATAAGCTATAAGGTTGGATTCCTTTTAACTGTATGTCGTGTAGTGGTAGCGCCTTGACTTAGTAATCACAAGTCCTTGGTTCGAGTCCAGGTCGGGATAAAATATGATTCATGTTTTCACATATGTAATGTGCTTATCTGGTTATTTCATGGCCCGAATGAGATTGGGAATTGAATTAAATGCTAAAATGAAGCCACGAGTGAGGTTGGTGAATCTGTAATATGAACATAGTGGCATTCAGTTAGAATGCGTTCATTCCTAAGTATAGCAAATATAAGCTATAAGGTTGGATTCCTATTAACCTTCTTTGGTGTAGTGGTAGCGCCTTGACTTAGTAATCATAAGTCCTTGGTTCGAGTCCCGGTCGGGGTAAAAAATGATTCATCTTTTCACATATGTAATGTGCTTATCTGGTTATTTCATGGCCCGAATGAGATTGGGAATTGAATTAAATGCTAAAATGAAGCCAAGAGTGAGGTTGGGGAATCTGTAATATAAACATAGTGGCATTCAGTTAGAATGCGTTCATTCCTAAGTATAGCAGATATAAGCTATAATGTTGGATTCCTTTTAACCTTCTGTGGCGTAGTCTTAGCGCCTTGACTTAGTAATCATAAGTGCTTGGTTCGAGTCCCGGTCGTTGTAAAAAATGATTCATCTTTTCACATATGTAATGTTCTTATCTGGTTATTTCATGGCCCGAATGAGATTGGGAATTGAATTAAATGCTAAAATGAAGCCACGAGTGAAGTTGGGGAATCTGTAATATGAACATAGTGGCATTCAGTTAGAATGCGTTAATTCCAAAGTATAGCAGATATAAGCTATAAGGTTGGATTCCAATTAACCTTCTGTGGTGTAGTGGTAGCGCCTTGACTTAGTAATCATAAGTCCTTGGTTTGAGTCCCGGTCGGGGCAAAAAAAGATTCATGTTTTCACATATGTAATGTGCTTATCTGATTATTTCATGGCCCGAATGAGATTGGGAATTGAATTAAATGCTAAAATGAAGCCATGAGTGAGGGTGGGGAATCTGTAATATGAAAATAGTGCCATTCAGTTAGAATGCATTCATTCCTAACTATAGCAGATATAAGCTATAAGGTTGGATTCCTTTTAACCTTCTGTGGTGTAGTGTTAGTGCCCTGACTTAATAATTATAATTCCTTGGTTCGAGTCCCGGTCGGGGTAAAATATGACTCATGTTTTCACATATGTAATGTGCTTATCTTTTTATTTCATGGCCCGAATGAGATTGGGAATTGAATTAAATGCTAAAATGAAGCCACAAGTGAGGTTGGGGAATCTGTTATATGAACATAGTGGCATTCAGTTAGAATGCGTTCATTCCTAAGTAAAGCAGATTTAAGCTATAAGGTTGGATTCCTTTTAACCTTCTGTGGTGTAGTGGTAGCGCCTTGACTTAGTAATCATAAGTCCTTGGTTCGAGTCCCGGTCGGGGTAAAAAATGATTCATGTTTTCACATATGTAATGTGCTTATCTGGTTATTTCATGGCCCGAATGAGATTGGGAATTGAATTAAATGCTAAAATGAAGCCACAAGTGAGGTTGGGGAATCTGTTATATGAACATAGTGGCATTCAGTTAGAATGCGTTCATTCCTAAGTAAAGCAGATTTAAGCTATAAGGTTAGATTCCTTTTAACCCTCTGTGGTATAGTGGTAGCGCCTTGACTTAGTAATCATAAGTCCTTGGTTCGAGTCCTGGTCGTGGCAAAAAATGATTCATGTTTTCACATATGTAATGTGCTTATCTGGTTATTTCATGGCCCGAATGAGATTGGGAACTGAATTAAATGCCAAAATGAAGCCACGAGTGAGGTTGGGGAATCTGTAATAAGAACAGAGTGGCATTCAGTTGGAATGCATTCATTCCAAAGTACAGCAGATATAAGCTATAAGATTGGATTATTTTTAACCTTCTGTGGTGTAGTGGTAGCGCCTTGACTTAGTAATCATAAGTCCCTGGTTCGAGTCCCGGTCGGGGAAAAAATGATTCATGTTTGTACATATGTAATGTTCTTATCTGGTTATTTCATGGCCCGAATGAGATTGGGAATTGAATTAAAAGCTAAAATGAAGCCACGAGTGAGGTAGGGGAATCTGTTATATGAACATAGTGGCATTCAGTTAGAATGCGTTCATTCCTAAGTATAGCAGATATAAGCTATAAGGTTGGATTCCTTTTAACCTTCTGTGGTGTAGTGGTAGCGCCTTGACTTAGTAATCATAAGTCCTTGGTTCGAGTCCCAGTGTAGGTAAAAAATGATTCATGTTTTCACATATGTAATGTGCTTATCTGGTTATTTCATGGCCCGAATGAGATTGGGAATTGAATTAAATGCTAAAATGAAGCCACGAGTGAGGTCGGGGAATCTGTAATATGAACATAGTGGCATTTAGTTAGAATGCGTTCAATCCTAAGTATAGCAGATATAAGCTATAAGGTTGGATTCCTTTTAACATTCTGTGGTGTAAGGGTAGCGCCTTGACTTAGTAATCATAAGTCCTTGGTTCGAGTCCCGCTCGGGGTAAAAAATGATTCATGTTTTCACATATGTAATTTTCTTATCTGGTTATTTCATGGCGTGAATGAGATTGGGAATTGAATTAAATGCTAAAATGAAGCCACGAGTGAGGTTGGGGAATCTGTAATATGAACATAGTGGCATTCATTTGGAATGCGTTCATTCCTAAGTATAGCAGATATAAGCTATAAGGTTGGATTCCTTTTAACCTTCTGTGGTGTAATGGTAGCGCCTTGACTTAGTAATCATAAGTCCTTGGTTCGAGTCCCGGTCGGGGTAAAAAATAATTCATCTTTTCACATATGTAAGTGCTTATCTGGTTATTTCATGGCCCGAATGAGATTGGGAATTGAATTAAATGCTAAAATGAAGCCACGAGTGACGTTGGGGAATCTGTAATATAAACATAGTGGCATTCATTTAGAATGCGTTCATTCCTAAATATACCAGATTTAAGCTATAATGTTGGATTCCTTTTAACCTTCTGTGGCGTAGTCGTAGCGCCTTGACTTAGTAATCATAAGTCCTTGGTTCGAGTCCCGGTCGGGGTAAAAAATGATTCATCTTTTCACATATGTAATGTTCTTATCTGATTATTTCATGGCCCGAATGAGATTGGGAATTCAATTAAAAGCTAAAATGAAGCCACGAGTGAGGTTGGGGAATCTGTAATATGAACATAGTGGCATTCAGTTAGAATGCGTTCATTCCTAAGTATAGCAGATATAAGCTATAAGGTTGGATTATTTTTAACCATTTGTGGCGTAGTGGTAGCGCCTTGACTTAGTAATCATAAGTCCTTGGTTCGAGTCCCGGTCGGGGTAAAAAATGATTCATGTTTTCACATATGTCACGTTCTTATCTGGTTATTTCATGGCCCGAATGAGATTGGGAATTGAATTAAAAGCTAAAATGAAGCCACGAGTGAGGTAGGGGAAACTGTTATATGAACATAGTGGCATTCAGTTAGAATGCGTTCATTCCTAAGTATAGCAGATATAAGCTATAAGGTTGGATTTCTTTTAACCTTCTGTGGTGTAGTGGTAGCGCCTTGACTTAGTAATCACAAGTCCTTGGTTCGAGTCCCGGTCGGGGTAAAATATGATTCATGTTTACACATATGTAATGTGCTTATCAGGTTATTTCATGGCCCGAATGAGATTGGGAATTGAATTAAATGCTAAAATGAAGCCACGAGTGAGGTTGGGGAATCTGTAATATGAACATAGTGGCATTCAGTTAGAATGCGTTCATTCCTAAGTATAGCAAATATAAGCTATAAGGTTGGATTCCTTTTAACTGTATGTCGTGTAGTGGTAGCGCCTTGACTTAGTAATCACAAGTCCTTGGTTCGAGTCCAGGTCGGGATAAAATATGATTCATGTTTTCACATATGTAATGTGCTTATCTGGTTATTTCATGGCCCGAATGAGATTGGGAATTGAATTAAATGCTAAAATGAAGCCACGAGTGAGGTTGGTGAATCTGTAATATGAACATAGTGGCATTCAGTTAGAATGCGTTCATTCCTAAGTATAGCAAATATAAGCTATAAGGTTGGATTCCTATTAACCTTCTTTGGTGTAGTGGTAGCGCCTTGACTTAGTAATCATAAGTCCTTGGTTCGAGTCCCGGTCGGGGTAAAAAATGATTCATCTTTTCACATATGTAATGTGCTTATCTGGTTATTTCATGGCCCGAATGAGATTGGGAATTGAATTAAATGCTAAAATGAAGCCAAGAGTGAGGTTGGGGAATCTGTAATATAAACATAGTGGCATTCAGTTAGAATGCGTTCATTCCTAAGTATAGCAGATATAAGCTATAATGTTGGATTCCTTTTAACCTTCTGTGGCGTAGTCTTAGCGCCTTGACTTAGTAATCATAAGTGCTTGGTTCGAGTCCCGGTCGTTGTAAAAAATGATTCATCTTTTCACATATGTAATGTTCTTATCTGGTTATTTCATGGCCCGAATGAGATTGGGAATTGAATTAAATGCTAAAATGAAGCCACGAGTGAAGTTGGGGAATCTGTAATATGAACATAGTGGCATTCAGTTAGAATGCGTTAATTCCAAAGTATAGCAGATATAAGCTATAAGGTTGGATTCCAATTAACCTTCTGTGGTGTAGTGGTAGCGCCTTGACTTAGTAATCATAAGTCCTTGGTTTGAGTCCCGGTCGGGGCAAAAAAAGATTCATGTTTTCACATATGTAATGTGCTTATCTGATTATTTCATGGCCCGAATGAGATTGGGAATTGAATTAAATGCTAAAATGAAGCCATGAGTGAGGGTGGGGAATCTGTAATATGAAAATAGTGCCATTCAGTTAGAATGCATTCATTCCTAACTATAGCAGATATAAGCTATAAGGTTGGATTCCTTTTAACCTTCTGTGGTGTAGTGTTAGTGCCCTGACTTAATAATTATAATTCCTTGGTTCGAGTCCCGGTCGGGGTAAAATATGACTCATGTTTTCACATATGTAATGTGCTTATCTTTTTATTTCATGGCCCGAATGAGATTGGGAATTGAATTAAATGCTAAAATGAAGCCACAAGTGAGGTTGGGGAATCTGTTATATGAACATAGTGGCATTCAGTTAGAATGCGTTCATTCCTAAGTAAAGCAGATTTAAGCTATAAGGTTGGATTCCTTTTAACCTTCTGTGGTGTAGTGGTAGCGCCTTGACTTAGTAATCATAAGTCCTTGGTTCGAGTCCCGGTCGGGGTAAAAAATGATTCATGTTTTCACATATGTAATGTGCTTATCTGGTTATTTCATGGCCCGAATGAGATTGGGAATTGAATTAAATGCTAAAATGAAGCCACGAGTGAGGTTGGGGAATCTGTAATATGAACATAGTGGCATTCAGTTAGAATGCGTTCATTCCTAATTATAGCAGATATAAGCTATAAGGCTGGATTTCTTTTAACCTTCTGTGGTGTAGTGGTAGCGCCTTGACTTAGTAATCACAAGTCCTTGGTTCGAGTCCCGGTCGGGGTAAAATATGATTCATGTTTACACATATGTAATGTGCTTATCAGGTTATTTCATGGCCCGAATGAGATTGGGAATTGAATTAAATGCTAAAATGAAGCCACGAGTGAGGTTGGGGAATCTGTAATATGAACATAGTGGCATTCAGTTAGAATGCGTTCATTCCTAAGTATAGCAAATATAAGCTATAAGGTTGGATTCCTTTTAACTGTATGTCGTGTAGTGGTAGCGCCTTGACTTAGTAATCACAAGTCCTTGGTTCGAGTCCAGGTCGGGATAAAATATGATTCATGTTTTCACATATGTAATGTGCTTATCTGGTTATTTCATGGCCCGAATGAGATTGGGAATTGAATTAAATGCTAAAATGAAGCCACGAGTGAGGTTGGTGAATCTGTAATATGAACATAGTGGCATTCAGTTAGAATGCGTTCATTCCTAAGTATAGCAAATATAAGCTATAAGGTTGGATTCCTATTAACCTTCTTTGGTGTAGTGGTAGCGCCTTGACTTAGTAATCATAAGTCCTTGGTTCGAGTCCCGGTCGGGGTAAAAAATGATTCATCTTTTCACATATGTAATGTGCTTATCTGGTTATTTCATGGCCCGAATGAGATTGGGAATTGAATTAAATGCTAAAATGAAGCCAAGAGTGAGGTTGGGGAATCTGTAATATAAACATAGTGGCATTCAGTTAGAATGCGTTCATTCCTAAGTATAGCAGATATAAGCTATAATGTTGGATTCCTTTTAACCTTCTGTGGCGTAGTCTTAGCGCCTTGACTTAGTAATCATAAGTGCTTGGTTCGAGTCCCGGTCGTTGTAAAAAATGATTCATCTTTTCACATATGTAATGTTCTTATCTGGTTATTTCATGGCCCGAATGAGATTGGGAATTGAATTAAATGCTAAAATGAAGCCACGAGTGAAGTTGGGGAATCTGTAATATGAACATAGTGGCATTCAGTTAGAATGCGTTAATTCCAAAGTATAGCAGATATAAGCTATAAGGTTGGATTCCAATTAACCTTCTGTGGTGTAGTGGTAGCGCCTTGACTTAGTAATCATAAGTCCTTGGTTTGAGTCCCGGTCGGGGCAAAAAAAGATTCATGTTTTCACATATGTAATGTGCTTATCTGATTATTTCATCTCCCGAATGAGATTGGGAATTGAATTAAATGCTAAAATGAAGCCATGAGTGAGGGTGGGGAATCTGTAATATGAAAATAGTGCCATTCAGTTAGAATGCATTCATTCCTAACTATAGCAGATATAAGCTATAAGGTTGGATTCCTTTTAACCTTCTGTGGTGTAGTGTTAGTGCCCTGACTTAATAATTATAATTCCTTGGTTCGAGTCCCGGTCGGGGTAAAATATGACTCATGTTTTCACATATGTAATGTGCTTATCTTTTTATTTCATGGCCCGAATGAGATTGGGAATTGAATTAAATGCTAAAATGAAGCCACAAGTGAGGTTGGGGAATCTGTTATATGAACATAGTGGCATTCAGTTAGAATGCGTTCATTCCTAAGTAAAGCAGATTTAAGCTATAAGGTTGGATTCCTTTTAACCTTCTGTGGTGTAGTGGTAGCGCCTTGACTTAGTAATCATAAGTCCTTGGTTCGAGTCCCGGTCGGGGTAAAAAATGATTCATGTTTTCACATATGTAATGTGCTTATCTGGTTATTTCATGGCCCGAATGAGATTGGGAATTGAATTAAATGCTAAAATGAAGCCACAAGTGAGGTTGGGGAATCTGTTATATGAACATAGTGGCATTCAGTTAGAATGCGTTCATTCCTAAGTAAAGCAGATTTAAGCTATAAGGTTAGATTCCTTTTAACCCTCTGTGGTATAGTGGTAGCGCCTTGACTTAGTAATCATAAGTCCTTGGTTCGAGTCCTGGTCGTGGCAAAAAATGATTCATGTTTTCACATATGTAATGTGCTTATCTGGTTATTTCATGGCCCGAATGAGATTGGGAACTGAATTAAATGCCAAAATGAAGCCACGAGTGAGGTTGGGGAATCTGTAATAAGAACAGAGTGGCATTCAGTTGGAATGCATTCATTCCTAAGTACAGCAGATATAAGCTATAAGATTGGATTATTTTTAACCTTCTGTGGTGTAGTGGTAGCGCCTTGACTTAGTAATCATAAGTCCCTGGTTCGAGTCCCGGTCGGGGAAAAAATGATTCATGTTTGTACATATGTAATGTTCTTATCTGGTTATTTCATGGCCCGAATGAGATTGGGAATTGAATTAAAAGCTAAAATGAAGCCACGAGTGAGGTAGGGGAATCTGTTATATGAACATAGTGGCATTCAGTTAGAATGCGTTCATTCCTAAGTATAGCAGATATAAGCTATAAGGTTGGATTCCTTTTAACCTTCTGTGGTGTAGTGGTAGCGCCTTGACTTAATAATCATAAGTCCTTGGTTCGAGTCCCAGCGTAGGTAAAAAATGATTCATGTTTTCACATATGTAATGTGCTTATCTGGTTATTTCATGGCCCGAATGAGATTGGGAATTGAATTAAATGCTAAAATGAAGCCACGAGTGAGGTCGGGGAATCTGTAATATGAACATAGTGGCATTTAGTTAGAATGCGTTCAATCCTAAGTATAGCAGATATAAGCTATAAGGTTGGATTCCTTTTAACATTCTGTGGTGTAAGGGTAGCGCCTTGACTTAGTAATCATAAGTCCTTGGTTCGAGTCCCGGTCGGGGTAAAAAATGATTCATGTTTTCACATATGTAATGTGCTTATCTGGTTATTTCATGGCCCGAATGAGACTGGGAATTGAATTAAATGCTAAAATGAAGGCACGAGTGAGGTTGGGGAATCTGTAATATGAACATAGTGGCACTCAGTTAGAATGCGTTCATTCCTAAGTATAGCAGATATAAGCTATAAGGTTGGATTCCTTTTAACCTTCTGTGGTGTAGTGGTAGCGCCTTGATTTAGTAATCATAAGTCCTTGGTTCGAGTCCCTGTCGGGGTAAATTATGATTCATGTTTTCACATATGTAATGTGCTTATCTGGTTATTTCATGGCCCGAATGAGATTGCAAATTGAATTAAATGCTAAAATGAAGCCACGAGTGAGGTTTGGGAATCTGTAATATGAACATAGTGGCATTCAGTTAGAATGCGTTCATTCCTAAGTATAGCAAATATAAGCTATAAGATTGGATTCCTTTTAACCTTCTGTGGTGTAGTGGTAGCGCCTTGACTTAGTAATTATAAGTCCTTGGTTTGAGTCCCGGTCGGGGTAAAAAATGATTCATGTTTTCACATATGTAATGTGCTTATCTGGTTATTTCATGGCCCGAATGAGATTGGGAATTGAAGTAAATGCTAAAATGAAGCCACGAGTGAGGTTGGGGAATCTGTAATATGAACATAGTGGCATTCAGTTAGAATGCGTTCATTCCTAAGTATAGCAGATATAAGCTATAAGGTTGGATTCCTTTTAACCTTCTGTGGTGTAGTGGTAGAGCCTTCACTTAGTAATCATAAGTCCTTGGTTCGAGTCCCGGTCGGGGTAAAAAATGATTCATCTTTTCACATATGTAAGTGCTTATCTGGTTATTTCATGGCCCGAATGAGACTGGGAATTGAATTAAATGCTAAAATGAAGCCACGAGTGAGGTTGGGGAATCTGTAATATAAACATAGTGGCATTCAGTTAGAATGCGTTCATTCCTAAGTATAGCGGATATAAGCTATAAGGTTGGATTCCTTTTAACCTTCTATTGTGTAGTGGTAGCGCGTTGACTTAGTAATCATAAGTCCTTGGTTCGAGTCCCGGTCGGGGTAAAAAATGATTCATGTTTTCACATATGTATTGTGCTTATCTGGTTATTTCATGGCCCAAATGAGATTGGGAATTGAATTAAATGCTAAAATGAAGCCACAAGTAAGGTTGGGGAATCTGTAATATGAACATAGTGGCATTCAGATAGAATGCGTTCATTCCTAAGTATAGCAGATATAAGCTATAAGGTTGGATTCCTTTTAATCTTCTGTGGTGTAGTGGTAACGCCTTGACTTAGTAAGTATAAGTCCTAGGTTCGAGTCCCGGTCGGGGTAAAAAATGATTCATGTTTTCACATATGTAATGTGCTTATCTTGTTATTTAATGCCCCAAATGAGATTGGGAATTGAATTAATTGCTAAAATGAAGCCAAGAGTGAGGTTGGGGAATCTGTAATGTGAACATAGTGGCACTCACTTAGAATGCGTTCATTCCTAAGTATAGCATATATAAGCTATAAGGTTGGATTCCTTTTAACCTTCTGTGCTGTAGTGGTAGCACCTTGACTTCGTAATCATAAGTCCTAGGTTCGAGTCTCGGTCGGGGTAAAAAATGATTCATATTTTCACATATTTGATGTTCTCATCTGGATATATCATGGCCCGAATGAGATTGGGAATTGAATTAAATGCTAAAATGAAGCCACGAGTGAGGTTGGGGAATCTGTAATATGAACATAGTGGCATTCAGTTAGAATGCGTTCATTCCTAAGTATAGCAAATATAAGCTATAAGGTTGGATTCCTTTTAACTGTATGTCGTGTAGTGGTAGCGCCTTGACTTAGTAATCAAAAGTCCTTGGTTCGAGTCCTGGTCGGGGTAAAAAATGATTCATGTTTTCATATATGTAATGTGCTTATCTGGTTATTTCATGGCGAGAATTAGATTGGGAATTGAATTAAATGCTAAAATGAAGCCACGAGTGAGGTTGGGGAATCTGTAATATGAACATAGTGGCTTTCAGTTAGAATGCGCTCATTCCTAAGTATAGCAGATATAAGCTATAAGGTTAGATTCCTTTTAACCTTCTGTGGTGTAGTGGTAGCGCCTTGACTTAGTAATCATAAGTCCTTGGTTCGAGTCCCGGTCGGGGTAAAAAATTATTCATCTTTTCACATATGTAATGTGCTTATCTGGTTATTTCATGGCCCGAATGAGATTGGGAATTGAATTAAAAGCTAAAATGAAGCCACGAGTGAGGTTGGGGAATCTGTAATATGAAGATAGTGGCATTCAGTTAGAATGCGTTCATTCCTAAGAATAGCAGATATAAGCTATAAGGTTGGATTCCTTTTAACCTTCTGTGGTGTAGTGGTAGCGCCTTGACTTAGTAATCATAAGTCCTTGGTTCGAGACCCGCTCGGGGTAAAAAATGATTCATGTTTTCACATATGTAATGTGCTTATAACTGATTATTTCATAGCGTGAATGAGATTGGGAATTGAATTAAATGCTAAAATGAAGCCACGAGTGAGGTTGGGGAATCTGTAATATGAACATGGTGGCATTCAGTTAGAATGCGTTCATTCCTAAGTATAGCAGATATAAGCTATAAGGTTGGATTCCTTTTAACCTTTTGTGGTGTAGTGGTAGCGCCTTGACTTAGTAATCATAAGTCCTTGGTTCGAGTCCCGGTCGGGGTAAAAAATGATTCATCTTTTCACATATGTAATGTTCTTATCTGGTTATTTCATGGCCCGAATGAAATTGGGAATTGAATTAAATGCTAAAATGAAGCCACGAGTGAGGTTGGGGAATCTGTAATATGAACATAGTGGCATTCAATTAGAATGCGTTCATTCCTAAGTATAGCAGATATAAGTTATAAGGTTGGAATCCTATTACCCTTTTGTGGTGGAGTGGTAGCGCCTTGACTTAGTAATCATAAGTCCTTGGTTCGAGTCCCGGTCGGGGTAAAATATGATTCATGTTTACACATATGTAATGTGCTTATCTGGTTATTTCATGGCCCGAATGAGATTGGGAATTGAATTAAATGCTAAAATGAAGCCACGAGTGAGGTTGGGGAATCTGTAATATGAACATAGTGGCATTCAGTTAGAATGCGTTCATTCCTAAGTATAGCAGATATAAGCAATAATGTTGGATTCCTTTTAACCTTCTGTGGCGTAGTCGTAGCGCCTTGACTTAGTAATCATAAGTCCTTGGTTCGTGTCCCGGTCGGGGTAAAAAATGATTCATCTTTTCACATATGTAATGTTCTTATCTGGTTATTTCATGGCCCGAATGAGATTGGGAATTGAATTAAATGCTAAAATGAAGCCACGAGTGAGGTTGGGGAATCTGTAATATGAACATAGTGGCATTCAGTTAGAATGCGTTCATTCCTAATTATAGCAGATATAAGCTATAAGGCTGGATTTCTTTTAACCTTCTGTGGTGTAGTGGTAGCGCCTTGACTTAGTAATCACAAGTCCTTGGTTCGAGTCCCGGTCGGGGTAAAATATGATTCATGTTTACACATATGTAATGTGCTTATCAGGTTATTTCATGGCCCGAATGAGATTGGGAATTTAATTAAATGCTAAAATGAAGCCACGAGTGAGGTTGGGGAATCTGTAATATGAACATAGTGGCATTCAGTTAGAATGCGTTCATTCCTAAGTATAGCAAATATAAGCTATAAGGTTGGATTCCTTTTAACTGTATGTCGTGTAGTGGTAGCGCCTTGACTTAGTAATCAAAAGTTCTTGGTTCGAGTCCTGGTCGGGGTAAAAAATGATTCATGTTTTCATATATGTAATGTGCTTATCTGGTTATTTCATGGCGAGAATTAGATTGGGAATTGAATTAAATGCTAAAATGAAGCCACGAGTGAGGTTGGGGAATCTGTAATATGAACATAGTGGCATTCAGTTAGAATGCGCTCATTCCTAAGTATAGCAGATATAAGCTATAAGGTTAGATTCCTTTTAACCTTCTGTGGTGTAGTGGTAGCGCCTTGACTTAGTAATCATAAGTCCTTGGTTCGAGTCCCGGTCGGGGTAAAAAATTATTCATCTTTTCACATATGTAATGTGCTTATCTGGTTATTTCATGGCCCGAATGAGATTGGGAATTGAATTAAAAGCTAAAATGAAGCCACGAGTGAGGTTGGGGAATCTGTAATATGAAGATAGTGGCATTCAGTTAGAATGCGTTCATTCCTAAGTATAGCATATATAAGCTATAAGGTTGGATTCCTTTTAACCTTCTGTGGTGTAGTGGTAGCGCCTTGACTTAGTAATCATAAGTCCTTGGTTCGAGACCCGCTCGGGGTAAAAAATGATTCATGTTTTCACATATGTAATGTGCTTATAACTGATTATTTCATAGCGTGAATGAGATTGGGAATTGAATTAAATGCTAAAATGAAGCCACGAGTGAGGTTGGGGAATCTGTAATATGAACATGGTGGCATTCAGTTAGAATGCGTTCATTCCTAAGTATAGCAGATATAAGCTATAAGGTTGGATTCCTTTTAACCTTTTGTGGTGTAGTGGTAGCGCCTTGACTTAGTAATCATAAGTCCTTGGTTCGAGTCCCAGTCGGGGTAAAAAATGATTCATGTTTTCACATATGTAATGTGCTTATCTGGTTATTTCATGGCCCGAATGAAATTGGGAATTGAATTAAATGCTAAAATGAAGCCACGAGTGAGGTTGGGGAATCTGTAATATGAACATAGTGGCATTCAATTAGAATGCGTTCATTCCTAAGTATAGCAGATATAAGTTATAAGGTTGGAATCCTATTACCCTTTTGTGGTGTAGTCGTAGCGCCTTGACTTAGTAATCATAAGTCCTTGGTTCGAGTCCCGGTCGGGGTAAAAAATGATTCATCTTTTCACATATGTAATGTTCTTATCTGGTTATTTCATGGCCCGAATGAGATTGGGAATTGAATTAAATGCTAAAATGAAGCCACGAGTGAGGTTGGGTAATCTGTAATATGAACATAGTGGCATTCAGTTAGAATGCGTTCATTCCTAATTATAGCAGATATAAGCTATAAGGCTGGATTTCTTTTAACTTTCTGTGGTGTAGTGGTAGCGCCTTGACTTAGTAATCATAAGTCCTTGGTTCGAGTCCCGGTCGGGGTAAAATATGATTCATGTTTACACATATGTAATGTGCTTATCTGGTTATTTCATGGCCCGAATGAGATTGGGAATTGAATTAAATGCTAAAATGAAGCCACGAGTGAGGTTGGGGAATCTGTAATATGAACATAGTGGCATTCAGTTAGAATGCGTTCATTCCTAAGTATAGCAGATATAAGCAATAATGTTGGATTCCTTTTAACCTTCTGTGGCGTAGTCGTAGCGCCTTGACTTAGTAATCATAAGTCCTTGGTTCGTGTCCCGGTCGGGGTAAAAAATGATTCATCTTTTCACATATGTAATGTTCTCATCTGGTTATTTCATGGCCCGAATGAGATTGGGAATTGAATTAAATGCTAAAATGAAGCCACGAGTGAGGTTGGGGAATCTGTAATATGAACATAGTGGCATTCAGTTAGAATGCGTTCATTCCTAAGTATAGCAGATATAAGCTATAAGGTTGGATTCCTTTTAACCTTCTGTGGTGTAGTGGTAGCGCCTTGACTTAGTAATCATAAGTCCTTGGTTTGAGTCCCGGTCGGAGCCAAAAAAAAGATTCATGTTTTCACATATGTAATGTGCTTATCTGGTTATTTCATGGCCCGGATGAGATTGGGAATTGAATTAAAAGCTAAAATGAATCCATGAGTGAGGTTGGGGAATCTGTAATATGAATATAGAGGCATTCAGTTAGAATGCATTCATTCCTAAGTATAGCAGATATAGGCTATAAGGTTGGATTCCTATTAACCTTCTGTGGTGTAGTGGTAGCGCCTTGACTTAGTAATCATAAGTCCTTGGTTCGAGTCCCGGTCGGGGTAAAAAATGATTCATGTTTTCACATATGTATTGTGCTTATCTGGTTATTTCATGGCCCGAATGAGATTGGGAATTTAATTAAATGCTAAAATGAAGCCACGAGTGAGGTTGGGGAATCTGTAATATGAACATAATGGCACTCAGTTAGAATGCGTTCATTCCTAAGTATAGCAGATATAAGCTATAAGGTTGGATTCCTTTTAACCTTCTGTGGTGTAGTGGTAGCACCTTGACTTAGTAATCATAAGTCCTTGGTTCGAGTCCCAGTCGAGGTAAATTATGATTCATGTTTTCACATATATAATGTGCTTATCTGGTTATTTCATGGCCCGAATGAGATTGGAAATTGAATTAAATGCTAAAATGAAGCCACGAGTGAGGTTGGGGAATCTGTAATATGAACATAGTGGCATTCCGTTAGAATGCGTTCATTCCTAAGTATAGCAGATATAAGCTATAAGGTTGGATTTCTTTTAACCTTCTGTGGTGTAGTGGTAGCGCCTTGACTTAATAATCATAAGTCCTTGGTTCGAGTCCAGGTCGGGATAAAATATGATTCATGTTTTCACATATGTAATGTGCTTATCTGGTTATTTCATGGCCCGAAAGAGATTGGGAATTGAATTAAATGCTAAAATGAAGCCACGAGTGAGGTTGGGGAATCTGTAATATGAACATAGTGGCATTCAGTTAGAATGCGTTCATTCCTAAGTATAGCAAATATAAGCTATAAGGTTGGATTCCATTTAACCTTCTGTGGTGTAGTGGTAGCGCCTTGACTTAGTAATTATAAGTCCTTGGTTCGAGTCCTGGTCGGGGTAAAAAATGATTCATGTTTTCACATATGTAATGGGCTTATCTGGTTATTTCATGGCCCGAATGAGATTGGGAATTGAATTAAATGCTAAAATGAAGCCACGAGTGAGGTTGGGGAATCTGTAATATGAACATAGTGGCATTCAGTTAGAATGCGTTCATTCCTAAGTATAGCAGATATAAGCTATAAGGTCGGATTCCATTTAACATCCTGTGGTGTAGTGGTAGCGCCTTGACTTAGTAATCATAAGTCCTTGGTTTGAGTCCCGGTCGGGGCAAAAAAAGATTCATGTTTTCACATATGTAATGTGCTTATCTGATTATTTAATGGCCCGAATAAGATTGGGAATTGAATTAAATGCTAAAATGAAGCCATGAGTGAGGTTGGGGAATCTGTAATATGAATATAGTGGCATTCAGTTAGAATGCATTCATTCCTAAGTATAGCAGATATAAGCTAGAAGGTTGGATTCCTTTTAACCTTCTGTGGTGTTGTGTTAGTGCCCTGACTTAATAATTATAATTCCTTGGTTCGAGTCCCGGTCGTGGTAAAATATGACTCATGTTTTCACATATGTAATGTGCTTACCTGGATATTTCATGGCCCGAATGAGATTGGGAATTGAATTAAATGCTAAAATTTAGCCACGAGGGAGGTTGGGGAATCAGTAACATGAACATGGTGGCATTCAGTTAGAATGCATTCATTCCTAAGTATAGCAGATATAAGCTATAAGGTTGGATTCCTTTTAACCTTCTGTGGTGTAGTGGTAGCGCCTTGACTTAGTAATCATAAGTCCTTGGTTAGAGTCCCGGTCGGGGTAAAAAATGATTCATGTTTTCACATATGTAATGTGCTTATCTGGTTATTTCATGGCCCGAATGAGATTGGGAATTGAATTAAAAGCTAAAATGAAGCCACGATTGAGGTTGGGGAATCTGTAATATGAACATAGTGTCATACAGTTAGAATGTGTTCATTCCTAAGTATAGCAGATATAAGCTATAAGGTTGGATTCCATTTAACATTCTGTGGTGTAGTGGTAGCGCCTTGACTTAGTAATCATAAGTCCTTGGTTAGAGTCCCGGTCGGGGTAAAAAATGATTCATGTTTTCACATATGTAATGTGCTTATCTGGTTATTTCATGGCCCGAATGAGATTGGGAATTGAATTAAAAGCTAAAATGAAGCCACGAGTGAGGTTGGGGAATCTGTTATATGAACATAGTGGCATTCATTTAGAATGCGTTCATTCCTAAGTAAAGCAGATTTAAGCTATAAGGTTAGATTCCTTTTAACCCTCTGTGGTATAGTGGTAGCGCCTTGACTTAGTAATCATAAGTCCTTGGTTCAAGTCCCGGTCGGGGTAAATAATGATTCATGTTTTAACATATGTAATGTGCTTATCTGGTTATTTCATGGCCCGAATGAGATTGGGAATTGAATTAAATGCTAAAATGAAGCCACGAGTGAGGTTCGGGAATCTGTAATATGAACATAGTGGCATTCAGTTAGAATGCGTTCATTCCTAAAGTATAGCAGATATAAGCTATAAGGCTGGATTTCTTTTAACCTTCTGTGGTGTAGTGGTAGCGCCTTGACTTAGTAATCATAAGTCCTTGGTTCGGGTCCCGGTCGGGGTAATAAATGATTCATGTTTTCACATATGTAATGTGCTTATCTGGTTATTTCATGGCTCGAATGAGATTGGGAATTGAAATAAAAGCTAAAATGAAGCCACGAGAGAGGTTGGGGAATCTGAAATATTAACATAGTGGCATTCAGTTAGAATGCGTTCATTCCTAAGTATAGCAGATATAAGCTATAAGGTTGGATTCCTTTTAACCTTCTGTGGTGTAGTGGTAGCGCCTTGACTTAGTAATCATAAGTCCTTGGTTCGAGTTCTGGTCGGGGTAAAATATTATTCATGTTTTCACATATCTAATGTGCTTATCTGGATATTTCATGGCCCGAATGAGATTGGGAATTGAATTAAATGCTAAAATGTAGCCACGAGTGAGGTTGGGGAATCTGTAATATGAACATGGTGCCATTCAGTTAGAATGCGTTCATTCCTAAGTATAGCAGATATAAGCTATAAATCTGGATTCCTTTTAACCTTCTGTGGTGTAGTGGTAGCGCCTTGACTTAGTAATCATAAATCATTGGTTCGAGTCCCGGTCGGGGTAAAAAATGATTCATGTTTTCAAAAAAGTAATGTGCTTATCTGGTTATTTCATGACCCGAATGAGATTGGGAATTGAATTAAAAGCTAAAATGAAGCGACGAGTGAGGTTGGGGAATCTGTAGTATGAACATAGTGGCATTCAGTTAGAATGCGTTCATTCCTAAGTATAGCAGATATAAGCTATAAGGTTGGAATCCTACTAACCTTCTGTGGTGTATTGGTAGCGCCTTGACTTAGTAATCATAAGTCCTTGGTTCGTGTCCCGGTCGGGGTAAAAAAATGATTCATGTTTTCACATATGTAATGTGCTTATCTGGTTATTTCATGGCCCAAATGAGATTGGGAATTGAATTAAATGCTAAAATGAAGCCACGAGTGAGGTTGGGGAATCTGTAATATGAACATAGTGGCATTCAGTTAGAATGCATTCATTCCTAAGTATAGCAAATATAAGCTATAAGGTTGGATTCCTTTTTGCCTTCTGTGGTGTAGTGGTAGTGCCTTGACTTAGTAATCATAAGTCCTTGGTTCGAGTCTTTTTCGGGGTAAAAAATGATTCATGTTTTCACATATATAATGTGCTTATCTAGTTATTTCATGGCCCGAATGTGATTGGGAATTGAATTAAATGCTAAAATGAAGCCACGAGTGAGGTTGAGGAATCTGCAATATGAACACAGTGGCATTCAATTAGAATGCGTTCATTCCTAAGTATAGCGGATATAAGCTATAAGGTTGGATTCCTTTTAACCTTCTGTGGTGTAGTGGTAGCGCCTTGACTTAGTAATCACAAGTCCTTGGTTCGAGTCCCGGTCGGGGTAAAATATGATTCATGTTTACACATATGTAATGTGCTTATCAGGTTATTTCATGGCCCGAATGAGATTGGGAATTGAATTAAATGCTAAAATGAAGCCACGAGTGAGGTTGGGGAATCTGTAATATGAACATAGTGGCATTCCGTTAGAATGCGTTCATTCCTAAGTATAGCAAATATAAGCTATAAGGTTGGATTCCTTTTAACTGTATGTCGTGTAGTGGTAGCGCCTTGACTTAGTAATCAAAAGTCCTTGGTTCGAGTCCTGGTCGGGGTAAAAAATGATTCATGTTTTCATATATGTAATGTGCTTATCTGGTTATTTCATGGCGATAATTAGATTGGGAATTGAATTAAATGCTAAAATGAAGCCACGAGTGAGGTTGGGGAATCTGTAATATGAACATAGTGGCATTCAGATAGAATGCGCTCATTCCTAAGTATAGCAGATATAAGCTATAAGGTTAGATTCCTTTTAACCTTCTGTGGTGTAGTGGTAGCGCCTTGACTTAGTAATCATAAGTCCTTGGTTCGAGTCCCGGTCGGGGTAAAAAATTATTCATCTTTTCACATATGTAATGTGCTTATCTGGTTATTTCATGGCCCGAATGAGATTGGGAATTGAATTAAAAGCTAAAATGAAGCCACGAGTGAGGTTGGGGAATCTGTAATATGAAGATAGTGGCATTCAGTTAGAATGCGTTCATTCCTAAGTATAGCAGATATAAGCTATAAGGTTGGATTCCTTTTAACCTTCTGTGGTGTAGTGGTAGCGCCTTGACTTAGTAATCATAAGTCCTTGGTTCGAGACCCGCTAGGGGTAAAAAATTATTCATGTTTTCACATATGTAATGTGCTTATAACTGATTATTTCATAGCGTGAATGAGATTGGGAATTGAATTAAATGCTAAAATGAAGCCACGAGTGAGGTTGGGGAATCTGTAATATGAACATGGAGGCATTCAGTTAGAATGCGTTCATTCCTAAGTATAGCAGATATAAGCTATAAGGTTGGATTCCTTTTAACCTTTTGTGGTGTAGTGGTAGCGCCTTGACTTAGTAATCATAAGTCCTTGGTTCGAGTCCCAGTCGGGGTAAAAAATGATTCATGTTTTCACATATGTAATGTGCTTATATGGTTATTTCATGGCCCGAATGAAATTGGGAATTGAATTAAATGCTAAAATGAAGCCACGAGTGAGGTTGGGGAATCTGTAATATGAACATAGTGGCATTCAATTAGAATGCGTTCATTCCTAAGTATAGCAGATATAAGCTATAAGGTTGGAATCCTATTAACCTTTTGTGGTGTAGTCGTAGCGCCTTGACTTAGTAATCATAAGTCCTTGGTTCGAGTCCCGGTCGGGGTAAAAAATGATTCTTCTTTTCACATATGTAATGTTCTTATCTGGTTATTTCATGGCCCGAATGAGATTGGGAATTGAATTAAATGCTAAAATGAAGCCACGAGTGAGGTTGGGTAATCTGTAATATGAACATAGTGGCTTTCAGTTAGAATGCGTTCATTCCTAAGTATAGCAGATATAAGCTATAAGGCTGGATTTCTTTTAACCTTCTGTGGTGTAGTGGTAGCGCCTTGACTTAGTAATCATAAGTCCTTGGTTCGAGTCCCGGTCGGGGTAAAATATGATTCATGTTTACACATATGTAATGTGCTTATCTGGTTATTTCATGGCCCGAATGAGATTGGGAATTGAATTAAATGCTAAAATGAAGCCACGAGTGAGGTTGGGGAATCTGTAATATGAACATAGTATCATTCAGTTAGAATGCGTTCATTCCTAAGTATAGCAAATATAAGCTATAAGGTTGGATTCCTTTTAACCTTCTGTGGTGTAGTGGTAGCGCCTTGACTTTGTAATCATAAGTCCTTGGTTCGAGTCCTGGTCGGGGTAAAAAATGATTCATGTTTTCATATATGTAATGTGCTTATCTGGTTATTTCATGGCGCGAATTAGATTGGGAATTGAATTAAATGCTAAAATGAAGCCACGAGTGAGGTTGGGGAATCTGTAATATGAACATAGTGGCATTCAGTTAGAATGCGCTCATTCCTAAGCATAGTAGATATAAGCTATAAGGTAAGATTCCTTTTAACCATCTGTGGTGTAGTGGTAGCGGCTTGACTTAGTAATCATAAGTCCTTGGTTCGAGTCCCGGTAGGGGTAAAAAATGATTCATCTTTTCACATATGTAATGTGCTTATCTTGTTATTTCATGGCCCGAATGAGATTGGGAATTGAATTAAATGCTAAAATGAAGCCACGAGTGAGGTTGGGGAATCTGTAATATGAACATAGTGGCATTCAGTTAGAATGCGTTCATTCCTAAGTATAGCAGATATAAGCAATAATGTTGGATTCCTTTTAACCTTCTGTGGCGTAGTCGTAGCGCCTTGACTTAGTAATCATAAGTCCTTGGTTCAAGTCCCGGTCGGGGTAAAAAATGATTCATCTTTTCACATATGTAATGTTCTTATCTGGTTATTTCATGGCCCGAATGAGATTGGGAATTGAATTAAATGCTAAAATGAAGCCACGAGTGAGGTTGGGGAATCTGTAATATGAACATAGTGGCATTCAGTTAGAATGCGTTCATTCCTAAGTATAGCAGATATAAGCTATAAGGTTGGATTCCTTTTAACCTTCTGTGGTGTAGTGGTAGCGCCTTGACTTAGTAATCATAAGTCCTTGGTTTGAGTCCCGGTCGGAGCCAAAAAAGATTCATGTTTTCACATATGTAATGTGCTTATCTGGTTATTTCATGGCCCGGATGAGATTGGGAATTGAATTAAAAGCTAAAATGAATCCATGAGTGAGGTTGGGGAATCTGTAATATGAATATAGATGCATTCAGTTAGAATGCATTCATTCCTAAGTATAGCAGATATAGGCTATAATGTTGGATTCCTTTTAACCTTCTGTGGTGTAGTGGTAGTGCCTTGACTTAGTAATCATAAGTCCTTGGTTCGAGTCCCGGTCGGGGTAAAAAATGATTCATGTTTTCACATATGTATTGTGCTTATCTGGTTATTTCATGGCCCGAATGAGACTGGGAATTGAATTAAATGCTAAAATGAAGCCACGAGTGAGGTTGGGGAATCTGTAATATGAACATAATGGCACTCAGTTAGAATGCGTTCATTCCTAAGTATAGCAGATATAAGCTATAAGGTTGGATTCCTTTTAACCTTCTGTGGTGTAGTGGTAGCACCTTGACTTAGTAATCATAAGTCCTTGGTTAGAGTCCCAGTCGAGGTAAATTATGAATCATGTTTTCACATATATAATGTGCTTATCTGGTTATTTCATGGCCCGAATGAGATTGGAAATTGAATTAAATGCTAAAATGAAGCCACGAGTGAGGTTGGGGAATCTGTAATATGAACATAGTGGCATTCCGTTAGAATGCGTTCATTCCTAAGTATAGCAGATATAAGCTATAAGGTTGGATTTCTTTTAACCTTCTGTGGTGTAGTGGTAGCGCCTTGACTTAATAATCATAAGTCCTTGGTTCGAGTCCAGATCGGGATAAAATATGATTCATGTTTTCACACATGTAATGTGCTTATCTGGTTATTTCATGGCCCGAATGAGATTGGGAATTGAATTAAATGCTAAAATGAAGCCACGAGTGAGGTTGGGGAATCTGTAATATGAACATAGTGGCATTCAGTTAGAATGCGTTCATTCCTAAGTATAGCAAATATAAGCTATAAGGTTGGATTCCTGTTAACCTTCTGTGGTGTAGTGGTAGCGCCTTGACTTAGTAATTATAAGTCCTTGGTTCGAGTCCTGGTCGGGGTAAAAAATGATTCATGTTTTCACATATGTAATGGGCTTATCTGGTTATTTCATTTCCCGAATGAGATTGGGAATTGAATTAAATGCTAAAATGAAGCCACGAGTGAGGTTGGGGAATCTGTAATATGAACATAGTGGCATTCAGTTAGAATGCGTTCATTCCTAAGTATAGCAGATATAAGCTATAAGGTCGGATTCCATTTAACATCCTGTGGTGTAGTGGTAGCGCCTTGACTTAGTAATCATAAGTCCTTGGTTTGAGTCCCGGTCGGGGCAAAAAAAGATTCATGTTTTCACATATGCAATGTGCTTATCTGATTATTTCATGGCCCGAATGAGATTGGGAATTGAATTAAATGCTAAAATGAAGCCATGAGTGAGGTTGGGGAATCTGTAATATGAATATAGTGGCATTCAGTTAGAATGCATTCATTCCTAAGTATAGCAGATATAAGCTAGAAGGTTGGATTCCTTTTAACCTTCTGTGGTGTTGTGTTAGTGCCCTGACTTAATAATTATAATTCCTTGGTTCGAGTCCCGGTCGGGGTAAAATATGACTTATGTTTTCACATATGTAATGTGCTTACCTGGATATTTCATGGCCCGAATGAGATTGGGAATTGAATTAAATGCTAAAATTTAGCCACGAGTGAGGTTGGGGAATCAGTAACATGAACATGGTGGCATTCAGTTAGAATGCGTTCATTCCTAAGTATAGCAGATATAAGCTATAAGGTTGGATTCCTTTTAACCTTCTGTGGTGTAGTGGTAGCGCCTTGACTTAGTAATCATAAGTCCTTGGTTAGAGTCCCGGTCGGGGTAAAAAATGATTCATGTTTTCACATATGTAATGTGCTTATCTGGTTATTTCATGGCCCGAATGAGATTGGGAATTGAATTAAAAGCTAAAATGAAGCCACGATTGAGGTTGGGGAATCTGTAATATGAACATAGTGTCATACAGTTAGAATGTGTTCATTCCTAAGTATAGCAGATATAAGCTATAAGGTTGGATTCCATTTAACATTCTGAGGTGTAGTGGTAGCGCCTTGACTTAGTAATCATAAGTCCTTGGTTCGAGTCCCGGTCGGGGTAAATAATGATTCATGTTTTAACATATGTATTGTGCTTATCTGGTTATTTCATGGCCCGAATGAGATTGGGAATTGAATTAAATGCTAAAATGAAGCCACGAGTGAGGTTGGGGAATCTGTTATATGAACATAGTGGCATTCAGTTAGAATGCGTTCATTCCTAAGTAAAGCAGATTTAAGCTATAAGGTTAGATTCCTTTTAACCCTCTGTGGTATAGTGGTAGCGCCTTGACTTAGTAATCATAAGTCCTTGGTTCGTGTCCCGTTCGGGGTAAAAAAATGATTCATGTTTTCACATATGTAATGTGCTTATCTGGTTATTTCATGGCCCAAATGAGATTGGGAATTGAATTAAATGCTAAAATGAAGCCACGAGTGAGGTTGGGGAATCTGTAATATGAACATAGTGGCATTCAGTTAGAATGCATTCATTCCTAAGTATAGCAAATATAAGCTATAAGGTTGGATTCCTTTTTACCTTCTGTGGTGTAGTGGTAGTGCCTTGACTTAGTAATCATAAGTCCTTGGTTCGAGTCTTTTTCGGGGTAAAAAATGATTCATGTTTTCACATATATAATGTGCTTATCTAGTTATTTCATGGCCCGAATGAGATTGGGAATTGAATTAAATGCTAAAATGAAGCCACGAGTGAGGTTGGGGAATCTGCAATATGAACATAGTGGCATTCAGTTAGAATGCGTTCATTCCTAAGTATAGCGGATATAAGCTATAAGGTTGGATTCCTTTTAACCTTCTGTGGTGTAGTGGTAGCGCCTTGACTTAGTAATCACAAGTCCTTGGTTCGAGTCCCGGTCGGGGTAAAATATGATTCATGTTTACACATATGTAATGTGCTTATCAGGTTATTTCATGGCCCGAATGAGATTGGGAATTGAATTAAATGCTAAAATGAAGCCACGAGTGAGGTTGGGGAATCTGTAATATGAACATAGTGGCATTCAGTTAGAATGCGTTCATTCCTAAGTATAGCAAATATAAGCTATAAGGTTGGATTCCTTTTAACTGTATGTCGTGTAGTGGTAGCGCCTTGACTTAGTAATCAAAAGTCCTTGGTTCGAGTCCCGGTCGGGGTAAAAAATGATTCATGTTTTCACATATGTAATGTGCTTATCTGGTTATTTCATGGCGAGAATTAGATTGGGAATTGAATTAAATGCTAAAATGAAGCCAAAAGTGAGGT